>JBBPNB010000005.1:0-188344 GCA_038090635.1 Rubroboletus satanas
GGTGTGAAGCGTATTTCAGGTCTGATCTATGAAGAGACCCGTGGAGTTCTGAAGATCTTCCTTGAAAATGTGGGTACCAATACTTGGCATTATTCAAACATTTGTTTACTGTTGTACAGGTCATTCGTGATTCGGTCACATACACTGAGCATGCCAAGCGTAAGACTGTCACTGCTCTCGACGTTGTCTATGCCCTCAAACGTTCGGGGCGTACGCTCTACGGTTTCGGTGCATAGATGTTTTGGATTTTGCTGTGTATTTATCGGTGTATGATTTAGTGTACTGTAATCTTATTCGCTGCCACTCCCATGCGTTGTGAGAATCGGGTAGAGTTTTGGCGAGCGGGTATTCCATCAGATTGTTGACTCAGACTGTCTTCACCTGGCCAGGCAGTATATCCATGGTTTCCCCGAACCTGCCCGACATTCAACTCCCATGTTTTTACGTTGTGTTTGCACTCCTTGACGTGCAATGCACCCATCTGCGAGTTTTCCTGCACCTGCAGTTTTGCATTTTGATCATGCACTTGCTTCCACCACAGTGCTCGACCCGGCGAGCGGTCTCCCCAACGAAACCCTCATCGCCATCTTTCACGACCTTTCCCCAGCTGATCTCACCTCTGTAGCTCGAGTCTGTTGCCAATGGAGAGCTGTTGCCGAGTGGCTCCTGTACACAAACATCTTCATCTCCGAGACCCTTTCTCCATGGTCTCCCTTTCCCTATAATACCTCGAGATGTTGCCAGACCATCGTTTCCCATCCGCATCTTGCTAGCGGTCTAAGGAAGCTCCACGTCCGGTGGATATCTGACCATACTCGTCACTATTTGGATCCCCACCTCGGAACAGCACTCTCGCGCCTCTCATCTGCGATTAGTCTATCAACTAATCTAGACTCTCTGGACCTCAGCCTCGGCGTCCCTTCTCATCGAGATTATTCGATACCAGGATCGCTCTGTTTGCCCAGTGGAGACACAGTCTTGCATTCCCTGAGCTACATCTCTCTCAGCGCGGTTGGTTATCTCGCTCACAGCCACCTCCTTCAGCTCCTGCGTAATACGCCATCGATACAGTATCTTAGGCTGCCCGATTATCGTGACCAATTACCCCTCCATCCTCGTGCCCTCCCGTCCTTGACTTTCTTTTGTGGCTCACCCCGTGCAGCTGCCACGATCCTCCCGGGGAGACCCATCCAGTTTCTTGCTCTCGTCGGGCAGGACTATGTAACAGAACTGGACTTATCCCAGATGGCAAGGACCAGCGTCCCACTTCGGCACCTCGATCTGTCAACCATGTCGGTCACCCCGATATTACTACGAAACATATCCAGAAACCTCTTCATGGTACAGTCCCTCAAGGTCAAGTTGGCACTCCGACACACCCTCCACTTTGCACTCTCTGGCATCGTAAGTCCACGCGTTTGGCGTTCCTCTTTTTATTTCCGCTCCGAAAAAACACGTGAAGCTAACGTGTGCATATGTGGCTACGAACAGCGGCTGCTTGCAGCGCTCTCCCATTTACTCGGCACATTCGACCGCCTCTCGACGCTCGACCTGTCGCCGACCCATGTCGACTATACCGGCCCGAGTAATCACTCCGAAGAGCTGTCGCTCTGTCAATCCTGGCAGAGCACCTGTCCTTCTCTTCGTCGCATCGTCTTTCCCTCTCAAACGAAATGGATATACCAGGAGGAACAAGACGAATGGATGCCCTTGCTCGCAGAGGGTTCGCGGAGACGCGTGAGTGCTCATTCCTTTCTATTTGCCTCGTCCGTTTTTTTTTTTTCTTGCCTCCGCACCATTCTCAACTAAAAAAAAAAAATAAACCACCCTTTTCTTTACATGATGAACGGACGAACGAATGGAACGCGCGTTGGGGTCGTGCGTACGATATTTTTAGCCTGCATTCTATCTGTCGTCGCCCGTGATCACGAAGGACGCCGGTCCCTGACCCTCCGGCCTGTTTCAACCGCGTCTCGGGATCCTTGGGCTGTACACCGTTCCGAAGTCACCGGGAATACTTGCTATACTTGCTCTCCTCCCCTCTTCCCTTTCCCCCTTCCCCGCCCCCTTTCTTGTTGATGCCCACACCCAGAATCCATGTGACTTATGAGCACGTACTCGTAACGGGACGGGAGGGGAACGTTTTAGATTCACACCAAATCGTAGATTAATGGAAACTATTAGAGAGGGGCCATCTCAATCTTAGTCCAGGAAGGTAGTCGACAAAAAAGAAACGGGGAAACAAGGTATTCATTACAGTGGCTTGTTGGAGTGACGGTACATACATTCGTGCTGATCCAAACTCGTGATGCGTGCATAAGTATAGAGGAAAAGTGGGACGAAAGGCAAGTGGGAACATATACACTCAAAAGAAGAAAGCACACACACGTGCATCATTGGTCCGATACAAGGGCAACGCTTATAATAAGAATGAAACCATGGAGATACATCCCATGGGGTATCACGAGGCTGGGTAACAATCAGCGTCAAAAAAAGAGAAAAGAAGAAGAAGAAGCGACACGCGGGTGGAACGTGTGTCTATGTCCCACCTTCCGACTCGTCCACAAATATATCGGTGTAGTGTTCCAAAATCGTCTCGATGGCCTTTAAAGTATATGTGAGCCCGAACGAGCTCCGCGAAAAAAGAAAGAGTGTGGATGCTCACCTTGTTCTGGAAAGCGGCATCCACCATGCTACCGTTCCCATGTCCAGAGATACTCCCATTGCTCGATATCTGGCCAAACAGCGTTGGCCCGAAGACGATGGCAAGGTTCTGAATCGACATCGAATTGTCGGCTTCACACCGCGCAATCCTGCATATCCACCACTCGTCAGCACAATACTACTCGCAACGGACATGCGTTCGCATGACGAACTTGTGTAGGTGACCCAAAAAGTACTTTAGTGTCGCATAGTTTGGGTCTGGCAGATCATTGACACGTTCGTGGAGCCGGATATGTCTCAGACGGTCGTTCTCGATTCCTATCTATAATTAGGATAGGAGTGAAGTGAAGCAACCTATCGACTCACTCGCAGCGTCTATGAAGCCTTGATGGAGATATAGGGTAAGAAGAGGGTCTGGTAGTTCCCTGAACCATAGTTTGAGCACACTAGTGACGTTGTTGATGTCAGACGTCCATTCTTCCGAGTCCAAATCCACGGATTCCATGTCTGAAGAACGATGTCAGCCATTTGCCCCGAATAACAAGGCATTTGCCTCACCCTTGTCTAATCGTTCTTTCAGCAAACCGACCTTTCTTGCCATACCGCTGATGCGATAAATTCCTTGCGAGTATCGTCCATGTTTCTCTATCGCCGCACAACACTTTTCTAGAACAGGCGGAATTTCGACGCTGTCTCTGGCCATTTGTTCGGCCAAATCAACACCAAACGTGGGCCGGCCACGATCAGTTATTGGCGGGTGAGCCCCATTATTCACCACCTGTGGATGTTGCGCAACAGCGTAGCCCCCACCTAATGTCGGTAGAGGTGGGAGCTAATAGGGGTTGAGGATCGAACAACGCCTCAAATGAATGGAAGGGGAAGCACGTACGAAACCTTCCTCCGCAGGACCCTCACGTCTTGGTCCCCGAGGAGCACCCCCATGAGCATATGCATAGTTTTGCATGTATGTCTTGAAGTCCGCGCGGTTGTCAATGGATTCAATAAGCGCCTTAAGACCGGTCCCTTTGAATGCTACATTAGGAACCGGTGTTCACGAACAACTTGAACCGGCTTACCTTCTTCGGATGAGACAGGAACAAGGGTCGATCCGTCACTAAGCACGATGCTTTCAAATAGAAAGGCATATCTCGTCAAGTGGTACTGCGTTCCGAGGTCGATTTCATCAGCACACTCCTTGAGGGACTACATCTGGGGTGAGCACGAGGACGGCATATTGAAATTGTGCACACGAACTCGTAAGATGCGAGGAAGCTGGAAATTGAAATATTCTTGTCGCATAGTTTGGGTGTCAGTGAAGGCTTTCCGGTAGGTGTCCGATGCGCTCGAAACACGTGACCGAATATCGTCTTCCTGCCGTTGGATCTAGCCGATCATTAGTCCCCCACACGAAACCAATCTCGAAGATTCGAACGCTGACATTTCCCGGGTTTTTACCCTTCAAAAGTAAGCCACCTTTTGCTACGGCCTTTCCGAGTACACGTTTGCCCCCTAAGACTCCAGGCGCTTTGGCATGCACTGCACTCTCGTTAAGTGGCTCGCCCTCTTTCTGGAGTAGCACACGCTCCAATTCTTCTGACGACACATCTAGCCGAGTTTTGCTCTTATCCATACTCATCTCCGCCTCTTGTAGGGCACGCTCGTACCGGCTTGCCAATTCCTTCGTCTGCATCAAGATCAGAAGCATGTTCTTGATGGGAGGGTCCCCGTAAACAGACCTGTTTCCTGTTCTTATCGACTTCCTTTGCAAGAGAAGCGAGCTCGTCGCTCATTTCATTGAGGCGTTGAGCGAACCGTATCCTGTTGTCGGCCATAACTTCATGGAGCTTCATAGAAGATTGCCACGCATGCACGAAAGACCTGGCAGCAACACGCTTAAGTTCGGTGTTAGTGATCGAAATGCGTTGTACGTTACCCAGCCTTTCCATCGTTCATAGAGTATACCTCCGAAGTGCCACGAGCCAGTTTCTGCAGGCTCTTGCCATACTCTTCCTCAAGAACGGCCCGTTTCTTGAAAAAGACCGAAGCCTCCTGTTGTAGTTATAGATCAAACTCAGTATCACGCCGCACCTTGGCGAATGCACAAAAGACGACCACTGACCCGACAGGATACCATGCTCTGTTTGATGCGATCCAGCAGGAGGGGCACACCACACTGCCATGGTCCAGGTATCAACACGTAGCCAGCCCCAAATCCTATATGTTGTCACTCACGTCTAATTCGCACAGTGCTCTCAGAACGTTCTCGTCGAAGCTGGGCTCCACCAAGCTGGCTACGTCACTCGGGATGGTGGACAGCGTATCCTTCCGGTCAACGGTGATGGGGATGCTGTCTCGCCGTCTGGACGTGGACGATCTTCCTAGAGAATCGGAACTTGATCGAGGAGGCGGTGATGATGGTTTCCCTGGCGCGGGCGTGAATGCCGGCGTCGTTGCAGATTCGTGTAAGAGTGAGAGGTTACCAGGCTGGGTGAAGCCATATGGTGCATGTCCGGGATTACTTGGGTCGGAATGGTCTGCGGAGTCCCATACAGATGGAGAGTACCCGTCGTCGCCCATGGCCACATCCACGACGAGCAACACGATGAGCGGGACGAAAAGGCAATGTCGCAGGGATGAAGGATATCCACGACACCACTCTCAACGCTTTCCGTTACCGCAGCCGTATTATGTAACGAAATCAATTACCATTTCAGGATAGATTAGCCCCTGTCGAGTGACACTTGATTTCGGTGCCATTGGCTGTCCTGATCTACCTCTTCATGACCATACGCCTGAGTAACTCTTGTTTCATATCTATGTAACACACAGCTACGACCCATCCCGGAGCTCATTACCTGAATACCCCACAGGAAAGACGTCTAGCCATTTCACATCATCGCATGTCAACGGTGGCCGTTTGTCCTGCCTGCACAGCGTGCACACGCAACGTCGTGTGTATTTGTGATAATGCCTTGGTCCGGTAACGCCCTTGTCCCATTGTGTCAACACAGAGAGTCCGACAGACATACAACATCCACTTACGCTTGCATGCATGTCGATTGGCAGTCGTGCGGCTCCGTCTCGTGCATGTTACTGAACTTGCAGTTTCTGTTATTGCAGTCAACCTTGCCAAGGTCAGCGCTTTTGGCTGACATTGAGCAACATGCACACGGAACATACCGTTTGTTGTCTGACCACAGAGTGGTCACCACAGCGGTATTCGTGGAACTGCAAGATATTGTAACACATTCTAGGAAGAGCGAAGAGTTGGGCGATGGCGGAATACAACTGGGTGTGTCGGATAACATCGTCGCCAGCCTTGTGCGTATAAATACCTCTTGAAATGCCCCGAATAAGACCCTTTAGGAATGGCCGCGCAGATGCAAACTTGGACCAACGCGCAACAACTTGGCTGTAACGAACCTACACGCAGAGCCTGAGAAAATGAAAAAGGGAGCAAGATGGGCCGAATGGGCATTACCGGTCCAGAGGTTTGCGTCATTACCTTCAGGAGCAACCAACTCAGGTAAATAGCCAAGTCCCGATGTGGTCATCAGAACGGTGTGATGGGTCCTTCCTGCTGCGAAGTTCCTCGAGGATCCCGAGAGGCCGGGGCCCATGAGGCTGCATCCGGTACACGGAGTATTGGGGGTGATCGGCGGACGAGGCAGGAAAAGGCATTTGGTCCCCCCAACCGGAGGCAAATTACCGGTGCTAAAGGGGTGGCAGGTGGGATCTTCAGCGAGAACACCCCGCGAGGAGTGATCCTTAAACACATTGCCGTACGTGGTATCACGAATTCGCATGCTTTCTGCTTCGAGCATCTATCCAGGGCCACTGAAACGAGTTAAATGTCCGATAGCATTGTCCGCAGCCCTGACAGGGATGAAAATACCTGTCCTCGAGGCCAACGTCAAAATCAGGACAGTGCAGAATTCACGAACCGCACGGATATGAACGGGGGGGGGCGGGGAAAAAACAAAGACCCAGAGACATGACGGGACGAAGACGGTGGACCCCGAGAGTCGCCGAAAACAGAATCCTAGAGTAAAGTTTGCATAGTTTGAGGACAAGTCCAGAGCAAAGGAGTGGCGCTGAGGGCAGATAATGCAGCGATGCACCTCAACAACGTCAGAGGTGCTCCGCGATGCACGGCAGCAACCAACACCCTTACGGTCTTCTAGCGGTGTCTGCCAGAAGGGCCCAATGATTAGTTAGCATGTTAAGGCAAAACCCTTATCCGGACACGAGGCAACCAGATCTATCAGTGGGCTACCAGTGCAACGAAGTGACAGTGCCAAGAAGATCCGAAACGAAAGACTTAAAGCTTGATGCGATATTGTCCCATCCCTTATGTGACGTAAAACTCGCCGACTATTTGCTTCGCTGCGAGAGCACATGGTGGCCAGGGGCGGCAGTGAAAATGAGCAGCACACATAACAGTGCAAATGGAGAAGTACAAACAACCTTAAACAGCGGGTCCCATCCTCCTATCGATAATCTGCGTGCCTCCCGTTCCAATCATGGCGCATCTTGCAAAGTATTTTGCAAGGGCGAGACGAACTACTTGCAACCGTTGCTGGGTATCTTGGCGTCCATCAACGCGGAGCTTCAATTCCAGCATCTTGAGGTAATCTTCTCCTGATCCCTGAGCTGTCCTGGCGCAAACTTCATCAAGACGATAGAGTAAAATGCAGGCGCTGGTGTAAGAAAAGAGCGCGCTAGGTTCTAGAACGCGATTAAATTAGCTCCGGGCTGCCGCATGTGCCACACACTGAGTAAGACGTGCCATATTGCAAGAGCTGAACAGCATCGCATAGCAAAACTCCCCACCAGGACTTAGGCGCAATCTCCTCCTGAAATATTGTCACAAGGTCCCAAGCGGCGTCCTGGAGGTCCCGATTCAACAATCGCTGATGAAACTCAGCGTACCGCACAGCAAATATCAATCGATGGATAAAAACGCCATGTGCCCCAGCATTCGTGCGGAGGGCTTGGAGGGATGGGGCGATATCGAGGACGTATCTGGTGTATTGTTCCGGACCTGAAACAATTTAGACAAGACCATTTCAGAATACTATGTGCCGAACCTGTATGGATGTATTCTTGTAGGATGCGGTCAACCACACGACCAAGACCCGGCCAGTCTTCCGCAGATGAACAATATGACAGTGCAAGACCATATTCTTTTTTCTGCACAAATGTTCGGGCGGCTATCTGCACCAAGGGGAGTAAGTAACTGGTTGGAAACGCAGCCAATGCGACTCAACCCTGCAAATGCTTCTCCGGGCGTTTTCTCGTTCATATTCATGGCAAGTTGCATTCAAATCCTTGATTATCCCAGATAAGTCCCCTTTGCTGGAATTTTCGTCCGCGTTGTTTTCCGTGGCGTTCGTGGACCCTGTGCCATGCAACCCCAGCGGGACACGTACCAGCACCTCGTCAGCAGTTCTTGCACCGATTTTCCCGCACGAAAACATATACGCCACCGTAATTCTCCACAAGGCGGAGTCAGCATGGAGGTACTGCGCGTATGAAAGAACGTAAAAGTTCCTGGGTGTTAATCCTGAACTACATCCGGATTCATTTTTCCGCTCCAGATGCTTGGATATGTAGCGCACTTACTCCTCGTTCGGATCTTTGTCTACTAGGGCTAACGGTTCCATCATGTCCGCCAGGTGGGCACTTAGCCAAGGGTCCAGTTTTGCAGCATGGTCCAACGCTTTTAACGGATCACCGGTAAATAGCGCAGCATGGATCATGTCCTCCAGATTAGTCGGATCTGGTGGCATGTCTTCGAGGATCTGTGCGATAACGTCACTTTTAGAAGTGGTCAGCAGGTGATGGAAGCGAAAATACGACTAAACCTACGGCAGATCCTGCCTCCGAAGCCTTGAATCCACGAAAACACCCCAGGCAACACAAACTTCCTTCCAATCAGCACCGAGCTCTTCGCAAACCTTTTGAATCATTTCCCCGCGACCTTCCAGGATACCAACTATGTCGCTGAAACGATCCCACCAATCCTCATAATCGTCACGTCGGTCCGATTCAGGAACGCCATCAAGCTCAAGACGCAGTGCCTTGACTTTTTCTTTCCACCTGTGGGATGCATATGCAAATTCTCGCTCCGCCTCATATGCATGTAGCTTCGGCTGTGTATTGAGTAACGGAATCAGGATTTGTGACAGTCTGCGTAAATTGTTAGATGGGTGGGCCGATAGGGTACCCAGGAAAAATGTCGCGGCATTACTCAGTCCTCTGAGAGTTGCTCTGAATAGAAAATTAGAAAAAGATAGAAGTAGTGATTGGTATCAAACCTAGTTAGGTACGGCCAGAATGTTTCGTCCGACCAAGGATGTTCTAAGGTCGAGAGGTGGTCTCCTTCTTCAGTGGAAGGTTCAATGAAATGGATATTTAACCATTCCATAAGGTCATCTCCGACAGGAGCATTCTCGAGTCCATAGTCGGGGACATAGAGAATTACAAAAAGTGATAAACACGTATACAGTGTTCTATAGTGGTCACTGGGAACTTGACGAGCTTCAGAAGAGGGTTGCTAAATAGAGTTCTTGAGAATTTGTAGAAACCAGGATGAGACACATACCGCCGTGTGTACCCAGCATTCTTTCGCAAAATTGACATAGTCAAGGGCGAGCTTACGCAGCACCCCTTGGCTTGGTTCATCCTGAAGCCTTGAGAAGATCTCAATAATCACAGTGGCACCAACAGAAAATCATCGTACAGGTCAGTGCCATTTTGTGTCACTGATTTCAACACGTTCTGCCACGCAGCAAAGATGATCGAAGTGTCTCCAATGAACTGGGACACATTGATGAACAGGATGGGACACAGGATAGGATAAGATAACACACCAAACGACGCTCGGACAGTGGCAGGGCCTCCGAGCTCACGAAATAGACGAGTTGGTCATCCGGGCTCAATACATGATGCTTTTCTGACGGGTTCTCTAGCTGCAGTGAACATATTCAACTCAGGCCTGATGCGTGAGTAAATCTCTTACCAGAGAGGCGGGATACACCGCATACGTTTCGTTCAAAGGAGATGAGGTTACGTGAAGCGTCCTCCCTGATTTTTCCAGCTCCTCTGTGCGTCCCGCATCTAGAAGAGATGGCACGACGCTCAGATGGTCAGAGGGCATCTTGTACGAGCAGACAAAAGTCGATTGGTTGGTTGTCAAGTAGCTTATGTCAGCTTTGATCATAATTAGAACTCGGTCTCAGGTCATCTACTACAGTAATTGTTTCAGTAATCATCCAATCATGGTCACCTATTCCGCCACTCGACGGTCAGTCAAGTCACAGAATGATGTTCAGTGAGCCTGTCTTTCGCCAACAGGCGCTAACTACATGTTTGCTAGCTCCACTCCACGGCCGCATTAACTGTTGTTTATTGTTGAGACGCGGTGTGGAGTGCTGGAGTCGTTTATGGGCTCCACAATGTCCACGCGGCCAACAAGTGACTACGCCTCACTGCCAGCTGAACAGGTGACATAAATGAATGAGTTCACAACCATCACGCCGCCAATTGCGCCGCGGATAGGTGCGGTCTTCTATAGTAAGTATCGATTCTCTTTGGGGGACTGACCGTCTGTCAACAACAAAAAATGTTTTACAACTGTTATCTTGGACGTTGGAACCAGTTCACCGGGTGATATTTGCTTCATTGACCATGTTGCAGCTTATCTCGGGAGTCTTACAAGTCATCGTGTTCACGTAAGCACAGAAGACTTTCTTTGGGATCTCGAACTTTTGCCTTGTTTCGCAGAATATCCGACGGAGGGCCGAACGAACCTGTCCGTGATTCAGGAAGACTGGTGAGATGTGCATTCTCCCTTGTCAAGCATCTGCATCAGGCACCTGGCCACCAGCGAGAACGCAAACCTTGGTCAGTCAGTCAAATTGGAATATCACCATTCTGATCATGACCGTCCTGTCTGTCAATACGTTCAGGTTTAGTTCTGCGCGAAAGCCCCCGACTAGCAAAAAGATCCGATCACAGCACGACTCATGCCATGCTTAAACAAGATCCGATTTTGAACAACGCCTTCCTGTCGAAATGACCACGAATCGATCAACGGCCAGTTGCTGAGTAAGGGATGTATCACGGACAGCGGAGGCAGTGTCACACATTTGTTCTGCTGGTGTGGTAGATGCCTCTCCAGGATTCAAGGCGCAATACCAGTCTTAGCTAGAAGAATTTTTTCGTCCAAAGAAACCGCTTCGCGCCGATAATAATTGTATTATAAGTGCATGAATAGGCAAGTGGAGCAAGCGGATGCGCTGCGAGTTAATACATCGGTCTTTTAACTCCGAATTGACCGCGCGGAATCTCCATCTTTGTACTGCATTTTCGTGCGAGCAGTTGCTATGTGCTCCCAGGCCTTCCACACAACCCAACCACTTTTCTCCCCCAGTCGTTTTCGGGGCTTGGACATGCTCATGGGGACTGCCACATTGCCATCCTACCGCTGGCTCTGCCATTTCGAAGGATAGCTGTTTCTGCAAAATTTGTTGTGACTGGTTAGAAAATGTGCAACCCGCGCCCAGCCATTTCCACCACATAGTGGGTGTCCTTTATGTCTCTCTGGCTCATCGATGACACCCCCTCGTCTAGTTGATCCCCCTGTGGGTCCAAGAACCAATTCTGCTCCATTCACCACACGTTGCGACTCCACCGTGATTGAATTTCGCAGCGCGGGTTTTGGGAATTTGTAGTTCTCCACCCCAGATCTTGGCCCGAACGAGGTTTGTCCGTCATGATAGCCAATCTTGATGAGACTAGGGCCTCTTCTCAGCAAATTTGCCCACCCGACGCTCGATCCGAGGCAGATTTGGGGTGGCGACCCTCTTTTTCGTTGACCCAATTGACCTAGAGTGACGCATGCACTGCCCAACGCGGACTGCGGTGCTCGCATCCACATTTTTCACGCAGCCTAGACCTAGGATGAATCCATCGTCTGGATGAAAACTTTGATTCGGAACGAGCCAGCATAATCCTCCTCACCCGACCCCGTTACACTTGACACTGATCAATTCACTGGACCTGGTAAGATGAGATTTATTTATTTGGCTAACTACGCTTCATAATAAGCTCAGGTGATAACAACCTCGTTGGTGGGAAGGAAAAAGGAAACCAAAACGGAGTATAGTAGAACGAAAGATGAGATGAGATTTGTTTGGGCAACTACGCTTGATAAGAAGCTCAGGTGATAACTATACTTCGTTAGCTCAACGCAAACAGTCGCCCCACCCGCTTTCGTCATGTGTCGAATCATTTGCTACTGCCTCAGTTCACTCACACTGCTCGCCCCCCCTCCCCCCCTCCCCAAGCTACCGAGGTTCAAGATGAACGACCGTCTCTGGCAAGGGTCAAAGTCCAGGGATAGTAAGTATGTTTATCTACTACCGAGATCTACACCTGCGAATTTGATGGCGACCCAAACAGGTGGCGCGTGTTTATCTGTAAACCGAACACTACGGAACGCGCCGTGCACGTTGAAAACGACCGCGCAGAATTTGTTTAGATGAGAAATATCAGAGAGCATGACCCTGTGTCTCTACGTGAGGTTTCATTCACATCTCAACATAGGGATCTCGACCCGATGCATTCCGTAGATGGGCCTGGCATTCGCACGCAAATATCATGATTGTATGTATTTGTGCATACACTGCAGCGATATTCTCGAGATATTCCCGCTCACTGAGGTAGCTGTAATGAATGTTTCATAGCGATGGCCTTCTCAAGAACCAAACCAAGAGTTTCAAAAAAAATGATTCGATTTCAACTGAAGATTGTTACAAGCAGACAGCAGAGGATAAACACGAGCCTTTCTGTGTACCATAACACATTGAGAGGAATGTGATATAGACCCGGGAGAAATGAATTGAGAGCGACATACACGCCCTATTAGGTTTTCAGAAAAGTGACATGATTAACGGAAAATGTTTGACACAATGTATTTCGGATATTATGTAAATGACATGTCACGCCCACGTGACGTGATTCAAGTCACTGCTCAATCACTCTCAGATCTGAGGGTGTTCAGTGAGCATGCTCGTTAGTGGTCACAACAGATTGTAGCAAACTCTGCCTTAGGTAGCTCAAGAGCACGGTGCAAGGGCCGCCGGCGCAACTGAGTGGCTCGAGCTCAAAGACACCAACGATACGAGCCAGCATTCATGCTCGGAAGGCTAGCTGGTGGCCTTCAACAGGTATCGCCGTGATCGCGAGTACCATACACAAGGATGGCGGACCGGTTCATCGATACTTTCCAGAGCTTCTTGCAGTGCAATATGATCGACTTCCCCGGACACATGAAGGTCAATAAACCCTCAAAGGATGCTGGCACGTTACTCACATTAGCTCCTCCCACCACTGGCGTGCAATGGCACGCTATTCAGCAGGGATTTGTTGGTTATGAATGTTCGATTTGGTACGCATTGTACCCGTAATTTATCAGACAATGGCAATTAGCTATTGGTCTTCATTTCACCTGGTTCGAACACTGGAAGGACATTTATTCACTGTCAGACATACATCTCTCGATGATATCGTAGAAATCCCGCCTCGGGAGATCATACAGACACAGTCCAAAATATCGGTGTGATGGATGCAACACCGGGGCGACACAAATGAAGGTCGTCTAGATGACTTGTGTAGCGGAGAGCCTGTCCCCGCGACCCTGGTGCGATACTTACTGGGTAGGGCACGTACGACCCTCTGTCACCCTGCTTTTTCATGCTGCGCGTCCGGCGAAATTAGAAGCTGCAGTTGCGACATGGAATTGAAATATCATCACGAAGCATGCGTCAAAGTTGCTGTCAAACAAAGATTTGCAAAGGGAACATGAATTGGCGTCGGCTTGGCCCGAAAACAAGCGGGTGTGGTCCGCGTGCCCTGTGCCTGCCTGGGCACAGTCAAATGATCATTGCAAGTCCCCCCATCCCCTCGGCCCCCCAGCTCCTTCCGCGGATGTACCTGGGTAATGGGTTTAGTGTCAGCGGGACATGGACGGTCCTACGTGCCCGACGTCTTATGACATGACCGGCCCGGTGTACCCGTGTAACTTAGAGTGGACTCATCTGAGTTAACTCGGGAGTACCGTCTACAGTAGGCGAGCTAGCTATCAGGCCAACCATTAAACAGCGTCGCGTCGCGGCGTTTGAAAGCCTAGTTGAGGTCAGATCCCAGAATAGTCGTTCAATGAGGTTCTATGACATACAATAGTTGGTCGGTTTTCTTCCGGGCTAAACCCACTATTTGATTTGAGACATGAACATGGCAGGTAATTCATAGAGGATCATATATCATATCCAGGCAACATTCATACAACTTCAGCAATCCAGCTCGAGTAGCTACCGATGCCATCCAGTTTGCTGAAGAGTCTTCACAACCAAACCTGCTTCATGGCAGTAGCTTAGTTAGGTGGCATCCTACTGCAGCAAGGACAACCATCTAAAAGACTCGAGTAGCACAGCGACGTATCAGGAGTCATCAAAAGGGTGGAAATCAAATTACAAAAATACAGATAAGGTACAGTTTACAACTACAAAGACGAAGAATCAAGCACCGAAACCGTAGAGCGTACGCCCCGAACGTTTGAGGGCATAGACAACGTCGAGAGCAGTGACAGTCTTACGCTTGGCATGCTCAGTGTATGTGACCGAATCACGAATAACCTGTACAACAGTAAACAAATGTTTGAATAATGCCAAGTATTGGTACCCACATTTTCAAGGAAGATCTTCAGAACTCCACGGGTCTCTTCATAGATCAGACCTGAAATACGCTTCACACCTCCACGACGTGCAAGACGACGAATCGCTGGCTTCGTGATACCTGCGTTCCGTTACCACACCCGTAGGTCTTAGGTTGGCCGCACACTCACCCTGAATGTTGTCACGAAGAATCTTGCGGTGACGCTTTGCACCACCCTTTCCGAGTCCCTGTCTTCTGGTCAAACCAGCATCTCAATCCGAGCATGTTTCCAACTTACCTTGCCACCTTTGCCACGGCCAGACATTTCCAAGTAGAAGTTGTTGGTGGATGAATGAAAAGTTTGAGAGTGTGCTTGCTGTGCGTCGCGGTGAAGGCGAGTGATAGTATGAAGGGCCACTTGACCACCCGTGTCGCTATATATTCAATGGCCGACACGGTGGCTGTGTTGAATTTCCGTAAACAGATTGTTGATTGTTATTACATAACGTTCGTTGATATGGAACGCGGATCCACGTGACCACGCGACGCGACAATTTAAATACGAGGGGTTCGGTTTTGCAAGGACCCACAATCATCCCACTACATATCAACCACTACCAATTACTACAATTAAGCAATGGCCCGTACCAAGCAAACTGCACGCAAGACCACTGGTGGTAAGTCAACAAGACTAGTTATGTTTGAAATGATACTCAATGGGTTGCAGGCAAGGCGCCACGTAAACAACTTGCAGCCAAGTCTGCTGCTCGGAAGACTGCTGCCAACGTGAGCCACATTGAGGAATTGGATTGGATGATGGCTGAGATTATCTGCAGACGACTGGTGGTGTGAAGAAGCCTCATCGTTTCCGTCCTGGAACAGTGGCTCTTCGTGAAATCCGTCGGTACCAAAAGTCGACGGAGTTGCTGATTCGGAAGTTACCCTTCCAACGTCTTGTTCGTGAAATTGCACAGGACTTCAAGGTCAGTGATTCGTTCTATCTGTGATGACTGGTATGCTGACGGGGAATTGGATAGACTGACCTGCGTTTCCAATCTTCTGCTGTGATGGCGCTGCAGGAGGCTGCTGAGGCTTACCTTGTGTCGTTGTTTGAAGATACCAATCTTGCTGCTATCCATGCCAAGCGTGTTACTATCCAACCAAAGGATCTTGCTCTTGCAAGGCGACTTCGTGGGGAACGCTCGTAAACTCTACATCCACTTGTTTTTGGCTCTTTCGGATGTATACTATTGTATTCTAATCTTATTCATCTCATACTCAAGCGAGGCGACTCTGAGCTACGAAAATGACTTAAATCATTGAAGGTTATGGGTACAAAATGATACACTTGAGGGTGAATATGTGCCATATATTTGGTCCATTAGCTAAATGTGTTAGTCCAAGTCTTTCATATCAACATGGCTCCCACAGCCATTCCACACACTGCCATAAGGGGATTGAAAATGTTGAATGACAAACTCAACGTCTCAAATGCCCCACTCGTGGCATTGCCAGTCGTCGCAGTTACGCTCGCCGAGATGGAACCAACCGTAGCCGTTGGCGGTTGCCCATTCACCCCGTTCATACCCAGCGCGATCGTAGAAAGCGCCGCAAACCCGACCGAAGCAGGGCTATATCTAAACACCGAAAACACGTTTTTCTGCGTACACACCAATCAGTCAACACCGAAACAGGGAACAGGCTCGAGAAAAAGTTGGCCTACGAGGAACGTGTCACCGACAATCCAATTCGGAGCACTGTCTTTAGTGTTCATCTCGAAGAACGCACCGACGCATTGGTTGGGACCGATTCGGGTGAGCATAAAGTCGGCTGGGCTCACTGGCCAGCTCGGTCCACCGAATGACATTGCGACGTTGACGCTGGTGTTGCACGCTATCGACGCATAACTAAATGTAGACTTTTGTCGATGCGTGACAAACGTACGATATGTCCAAAAGCCTTCCCAGTTGCCGGTGCCGGGTTGAGAGCCAGGAATCTGTGCGTACAGGCCTTGAAGCCCACTGGCGGGACCACCAACAAGTGTGGTTCCCGTATCGATTGCAGCGTAGGATGCAGACCCCGAAGGAAGAGACACGCTGGACCCTTGGACAGTCAATTCTACGAGGCCGGATTTACCAGTGACGTCATTATGAAATGGTAGTAAAATGCTCACTGGAGAGAGAGAGAACCCAAAAGCTTGGTGTAGTAACTAAATCTTGATAATCGATGTTGCCAGTGTATAGGCTCGAGTTAAGGAACCCTACGCAGTGGAGAGTCAGCAAATCGCACCAAGTACAAAGGAATTTCAATCCACCCATCGTGAAACTTCCTCCTGGCTCCAACGACTGAGCAGTCGAATCATTGAGGAAACTAATAATGGCACTGTAGGTACATTCAACGTACATCAGACGGAGCACGTACCGCGTTAGTTGGAACCCCATCACAGGCTCTGACCAAGCACCTTTGCTGGCCAACGTTTGCCAAAACGGTGGTTGGTCTGAAGAAGCAATGCTCTGCCAAGCCAAACCCAGCAAGCCAGACACCGGACTCGACAACAGACCCTGCGAAGTCTGCGTGACGGCACCAAATACCTGATTGTCGACCGAAAATCCGGCCATCTGGACGACATCCTGAACAAGATCGCCGGCAGCCTGGCCAATTCCGTAGGTGATCGAGAAGGGCTTGGAGAGGTTCTGGAAGGTCGACGATGACGCAGGATTGTAGGAAGAGTCGCGGGAGCAACCTGAATCACAGTTGATGTCTGCTACCCATAGATCGCTAGTTGACAGGAGATGTGAGACGACGACATGTATAGGGGTAAAACCAACTGACGATGAACCGGTGTCGAGAATGACATAGAACGAAGTCGGTGGTGTTCCGATTGCAAGGGAGCCAAAGTAACTGAACAGAAAACGTCAGACACAGGGGCGAACCCGACCCAGCCTCCTACCTTGCATCGGACTCCTGGTTGGCCATTCTACAAAACGACATGTCAGAGTGTTTCGACGACCGGAGGTTACACCCTACAGATTCGTGCCTTCGCTCCTTCTCGAGCGCGGAAAACCACCATATTTGGCTTGGAGTGTTTCACGTTCGTTCTTGGCCCAAACGCCCCAATCTTCGACACTGCGCACAGGCAGTTGCCTTCTACTAAGTGTGATGGTCTGACCGACGGTTTGCGACGGATAGGGAGTTGCGACAGATATCTGGAGAGAACGCAGCAAACTTGCAAGGACGAGCAATGGCGAGGAAAGCATCGTGTATCTTGTGTCGAGGAACAGAAGGGCAGAGCGATCTGTGGAAAGGAGTGGGGTACTTGTATGTATTGGGAATCAGGTAGGGGCTTTGGGGGGTTAATCATGTGAGACCCCGCACAGCCGGAGAGTGAGACTGAATGAACCATATAGCCCGGGCTCCAAGACTAACTTCCAAGACAATTCGAACCGGCGGGCATGCGCCAGATATATATAGTCATCAATGACATTGGTCTGTTTGGTAACGGTTAGCTTGGCTTTCGTTTAGGAGACTTGGGTGAAATGAAAATACCTCAATTGCTGTGAGTGGAACATTGTGGTGGTGGTCGAATCGGGAAACGATATGTGGTAGCATACCCGTTTGGTATAGGTCTACCTGATCACTCCACACAGAAAAACGGTGCCTCGGCCAAAACGCTACGCACGAGATCCGCTGATTATCAGTCACAACTAGTCTAGGCGCTTCCGCCCAGCCCATACGACAAAGTGCATGTCCAGCAAGCCTTCGACCCGCGTGATCTCCCACCTCCCACTCGTACCCCGTTTTAGCCACAGATCCAAGAACTCCCGTAGAACATCCTCCTGTCTCAGCTCCACCACCACGAAAACCCATGTTCGTCCCGCAGTCGAGACGGTATCTATGGTCTCAACGAGGGCAGGAAGGAGCGAGGGGTTATATATGCAGTCAACCGCGAAAACTATATCCCATGTACCGTGGTCGGTGGATTCGAGCTCCGAGGCTGAGGTGACCTGTGGTAGGGGACAATAACGTGCCCGCGTTGTGCAGGATGGAAGGGAAGCAAGCGCGAGCCAATCCAATTCCTCGATCATGACGTTAGACTTTGAATTGCCAAGGGATCCGTCATGCCATCCAGGTGAGTTCAGCGAAATATTCTTTCGAATGAGCGGCAGGAGAGGTCTGATGTCGGTGATGGTATAAGTGCGGGATAGGGGTGCCAGTGCAAGACCGAGAAGTCCCGTGCCTGCTCTTGGTGCGAGAAACACCTTTAATTGCAAGAAAAACCGCTCTTAGCAACGGTCATGCTAACCCTAGTTCGAGGCAGTGGGATTCTGCCAACCGGTCTCGATTAAAGACAGGTAATTCGGGAGGGAAGAAATGTTGCTGTAGGACAACCCTTGCTAGTTCTGTGCTTTTTTGTTGCAGTGTTAAAACACGTGCACGGGTCAATGTGACAGGACGGCGATATCGCAAGCCTCACCTTGCTCGCCAAACTACGCTCCCCGTATCCCCGTTTCTACTGCGCAGTGCAGTTGGATCCTGTGCGATCTCAATCACGATTACCCGCGTCGAACTTTCCTTTGAAGTTTTCTTTCGCGGTCGTTTTGGTCTCTTCGTGAGCTGCGGCAGGCTGGGAGCCGAAGAAGGCGGATGAAGCTCAAATTGGATAGTCAGTGTATCTTTCCGTGAATCGAGGTGGCCCAGTCCACGGTAACCATCCGGGCCAACGAGATCCGTTTTCGTCTGGTTGAGTGCTGAGTAGAGGAGGAAGATCTTGGGAAATGTCAGCGTCCATGGTTGTGACGAAGTGGGAGAACGGCTTGAAGGGTATGTACCTCTTCATCAGCGTCAGTGACTGAGCAACTGTCAATAGGAAGGTTGACGAGAGGCTCCATATGTTTTCATGATCCCAGAAATGATTAATGACGGGCCGACTGGCAACTTGAAACTCCCATGTTACACTGGTACAGATAACCCTAACCTGAACTTGGGGTTGTG
Source organism: Rubroboletus satanas (assembly GCA_038090635.1). Taxonomy (NCBI): domain Eukaryota; kingdom Fungi; phylum Basidiomycota; class Agaricomycetes; order Boletales; family Boletaceae; genus Rubroboletus; species Rubroboletus satanas. The sequence continues at coordinate 19,378 of JBBPNB010000005.1, forward strand.
TGACAAATGGAGATCTCGGTATGTTATTGTTGGCCGGTTGTGTTATCGATCGCGACTCGAAACTCTTGCTGATACATGTTTCGTTTCGTGGGACGATACTGACAAAAGCTTTTGCTATAATCTCTCAAAGCATCTCGTCACGGGCGAGAATACTTTGCCTCTGGTATTTTCAGAAAACACGACTCATATCTCGACAGCACTTCTGACTTATTTGGACGCCAACGACCATGCCTCAGATAACAGACGAGGAGACACCACTTCTAAGAGACCAATCTCAAAACACCCAGCAAACTAAATCAAAACAGCAAAAGACGCCCCTTCCATGGCGTCAATTTTCCATATTATTATTGGTTCAAGTCTCAGAACCACTAACTGCTCAGGTCATAGCGCCGTTCCTTCCCCAGGTACGAGTTTGACACTGTATATTCCTCACACATCGTTGGACTTGCGTGTCTGCTTCTTGTGTAGTTGATAAGGGACATTGGGATTACTGATGGCGAAGACTCTCGTGTTGGGTACTATGTTGGACTTATGGTTCGTAGCCCATGCCTATCAACCTTCTCCCTTCGAGCTCTCAATTTGCCGACGTTAGCATTCGTTATTCTTTTTAACCGAGGCGTGTACAATATTTCACTGGAGTCGTTTGTCAGATCAAATTGGTCGCAAACCCGTGCTCTTGACGGGGCTCTTCGGACTATCGGTGTCGATGTGGTGCTTCGGGTTGTCTAAAACGTTCTGGTCTCTTATTGTCAGGTAGGAACGAGTTTGGCATACCTTACTTTCCGGAAAGGCTGACGAAACACTCAGTCGGTGTCTTAGTGGCGCTCTGAATGGGAACGTTGGTATAATGAAAAGCATGACGGTCGAGATCACGGATTCTACGAATATCGCCCAGGCTTATGGTCTTTTACCAGTTACTTGGTCCGTTGGTACGACATTGGGGTTTGTTTTCGTTATCTACTGCGTTTCCACACTTCCGTACTAAATAAATATCAAGGCCACTGATCGGCGGGTCTCTGGCTAGGCCTGTGGAAAGATTCCCAAACATCTTTGGTGATTCTGCATTTCTCAAAGAATACCCGTACTTTCTGCCTTGTTCGGTCTCGGCGACTGTCTCGGCACTTTCATGGCTCATCGCCTTTTTGTTTATGGCAGAGGTTTGTCGACTGGTCTGAGTCAGGGGGAATGATACTTACTGTTTTCGTCCAGACCAGTAAACCCCAAGTGACACTGAGGCAATACCTTTTCGGTGGAACGACCAAGGACGATAAACCAGCGCCTGATCCTCAGGTCAATGGGGTCGTACGTGACGATCCAGCACCAGAAGCAATTGATAAGCAGCTACCCTTCCGCGCCCTTCTTGTTCGCCCGGTTCTAATAGCAGCTGGGTGCTATGCTACGTTCGCTCTTGTCGATATCGCCTTTCGCGCAGTGACTCCAGTCTTCTATGCGATGCCCATTGAAATGGGTGGTCTCAATCTCGATCCACCCGCAATTGGGACCATCTTGGCGTTTCTTGGGGTATCAGGTGGTATCATTCAATGCATATTCTTCGCTCGCATGCACGACTGGCTCGGCCCCAAACTCATGTTCATGTCATCAGTTTCTTTGTACTTGCCTACGATAGCGCTGTTCCCGGCGATTAATTCCGCGGCACGGGTATACAGTCTGAGCCATTTCGTTTGGTTCCTTGTAGGACTCCAAATGACCTTGTCAATATTCGCTGGTTTTGCTTTCGGTGAGTCGGCCCAGTTATGACGAGATGGTGAATCTGATGATCCACGTTCAATAAGGGATCACGTTCATGTATATAAGTGCTGCTGCGCCGAACAAGGCGTCGATTGGCGCAACAAATGGCATTGCGCAGATGATCGTCTCTGTCATGCGTGCTATCGGTCCTGCAGCCGTTAACTCTGCCTTTTCACTCAGTATTGAGAAAAAAATCATGGGGGGTTATCTTGCGTATTGGGTGATGGTGGCCATGGTTGGGTTGACGTTGTGGGTGGGTTACTTGTTGCCGAAAAAGTTGTGGAATGATTAGACAGCTCCAAGTAGTCGACAGGGGTTATTTGTACATATTTCGTCAATGGATTATTCAGACTCAGCTCACGCTGTTCCTGCGGATTGTTTCCGTCCGTGTCCAACGACTCTCTCTGCAACCATCACCACCACCGTCTGTCATGTCTGGCTCACCAAGACTCGTAGACTCCTTCACCGCGCCGAAGGAGGTTCTTCAAGAATTCGCAGACCTTGCAGAGGAGGAAAACGTCGACCCTTTTGCCGAAACAGCCTCGAAACGTCAAATTGCGTCGAGGCAATCGGATTATCACAACCGTCGCTTCAACCGGCTCGCACAAGAAAGTGCGGATGCGTTCAAACATGTCGAGGAAGGCACGGAGGTCGAGGGGGGGTACAAGGATGCGATGAGGTTGGCTCGTTTGGAGCAGGAAGAGGCACGTGTGCGGAGGGCGATTGAGGAGAAGGAGAGGCGAGAAAGGGAGGAGGGAAAGGCGAAGATGGATTTGGACAAGACGCCTCCGGCTTCTGAGCTTCAAGATGTCGCTATGGAACTAGCTGCTGCCAGAGAACTCGCCGAGGCTAGGGAACGGGACCGGGAAACAGCGGGAGCAAAGCGCAAGCGGAGATGGGACATACCGGAGCCCACGGATGAGAACCTGGATCCTAATAAGACGGATGCGAGAGAAGAGCCGTCTGCGCCAAAGAAACGGCGGTCTCGTTGGGATGCTACCCCCGCGGAGAATGCGGCCCCTATCGCTGAAACTCCCAAACGCTCGCGTTGGGACCAAGCTGCTGTCATCCCCGATGCACCTATGACACAGATTATCATGAATGCGCCGGGCATCATGCACGAGGACAAGCACAACCGCTACCTTACGGATGAAGAACTGGACGCTATTCTGCCGGCCACAGGGTACGTCATTGTTACTCCTCCGCCAGGCTATGCGCCGATGGTTGCCCCCCGCAAGTTGACGGCGACGCCGGTTACTGAAGTTGGGGGTTTCCATATACAAGAGTCGTCTGACGCCGCTGCCATTGCGGCAGCTGCGGGTCTCGCACCTGAGCTGCCTACTGAGATTCCAGGAGTTGGAAATCTTGCCTTCTTCAAGCCGGAGGACGCTCAGTATTTCGCAAAGATTTTGAAAGAGGAGGATGAGACTGAGCTTTCGGTAGATGAAATGAAAGAACGCAAGATCATGCGGCTTCTCCTGAAGATTAAGAACGGCACTCCACCCGTCCGAAAGACCGCCCTCCGTCAAATCACAGACAAAGCTCGCGAGTTCGGCGCCGGTCCACTCTTTGATAAAATCCTCCCGCTACTCATGGAACGCACTCTGGAAGATCAAGAGCGGCATCTACTGGTCAAGGTTATCGACCGTGTCTTGTACAAACTCGACGACCTTGTCCGTCCTTATGTGCACAAGATCCTAGTCGTCATTGAACCTTTACTTATCGACGAGGATTACTACGCTCGTATCGAAGGGCGTGAAATCATATCCAACCTCTCAAAAGCGGCCGGTCTTGCCCACATGATCTCCACCATGCGTCCTGATATTGATCACGCTGATGAATACGTTCGCAATACGACTGCCCGCGCATTTTCAGTCGTCGCATCTGCCCTCGGTATCCCTTCGCTGCTTCCCTTCCTCAAGGCCGTCTGCCGCAGCAAAAAGTCGTGGCAGGCGCGTCACACCGGCATTCGAATCGTTCAACAGATCGCTATCATGATGGGCTGCGCCGTGCTTCCACACTTGCGAAACCTCGTGGGCTGTATTGCCCATGGACTCACGGACGAGCAGCAGAAGGTGCGGACCATGACGGCCCTTGGTCTCGCTGCCTTGGCCGAAGCTGCAGCGCCTTACGGTATCGAGTCGTTCGACGAGGTGCTCAAGCCTCTTTGGCTCGGTATCCGTCTACACCGTGGCAAGGGTCTCGCCGCCTTCTTGAAGGCGATCGGCTTTATCATTCCCCTTATGGACCCCGAATATGCCTCTTACTACACCAAGGAAGTCACTGTCATCCTCATCCGCGAATTCCAGACGTCCGACGAAGAGATGAAGAAGATTGTGCTCAAAGTGGTCAAGCAATGCGCTGCTACGGAGGGTGTCACAGCGCAGTACATTAAACAAGATATTCTCCCAGACTTTTTCAAGTCATTCTGGGTTCGTCGTATGGCATTGGATAGACGCAACTATCGCCAAGTCGTGGAGACCACTGTAGAACTTGCGCAAAAATCAGGCGTTTCAGAGATCGTCGGAAGGATAGTGAACGAACTGAAGGACGAGGCGGAGCCGTACCGGAAGATGGTTATGGAGACTATCACCAAGGTCATTGCCACTCTTGGCGCCTCGGACATCGACGAACGTCTGGAAGTTCGCCTCGTAGACGGTATCATCTATTCCTTCCAGGAGCAGACTACGGAAGACCAAGTCATGCTGGACGGGTTCGGTACCGTCGTCAACGCTCTCGGCATCCGCGTCAAACCATATCTCACTCAGATTGTCTCCACGATCCTCTGGCGTCTTAACAACAAAAGCGCTAAAGTCCGTCAGCAGGCAGCCGATTTGACCACGCGACTTGCGGTGGTCATCAAGCAATGCGGTGAAGACCAGCTTTTGAGCAAGCTCGGTCTCGTCTTGTTTGAGCAGCTGGGTGAAGAATACCCCGACACGCTCGGTAGTATCATTGCTGCTGAGGGTGCGATCGCTAATGTCGTTGGTATGACCCAGATGAACCCCCCGGTCAAAGATCTTCGTATGTGTCCAGGTGCATCGTTTAATATTACATGACTGATCTCATCCCGTACAGTACCCCGAATGACCCCAATTCTCCGTAACCGACACGAGAAGGTGCAAGAAGCATCGATCAACTTGATTGGTCGTATCGGTGAGTCTCGTTTGTCTTCCTGTTGGTATCTCACAGTATTGACGTGTATTTTCAGCTGATCGTGGAGCTGAATTCGTCCCAGCGAGAGAATGGATGCGTATTTGCTTCGAGCTCCTGGACCTCTTGAAGGCGCACAAGAAGGGTATTCGACGAGCCGCTGTCAACTCGTTTGGTTACATTGCCAAGAGTTTGGGTCCTCAGGATGTTCTTTCGGTTCTCCTCACCAACCTGCGTGTGCAGGAACGTCAAAGTCGTGTCTGTAGTACCGTCGCGATCGCCATCGTCGCTGAGACTTGCGGACGTGAGTCATTCATTCACCTTGTCGATGGTCTCCATGAGCTGACGCTACTTTCTAGCTTTCACATGTATCCCTGCAATCCTCAACGAGTACCGTACTGCGGAGCTCAACGTACGTACCGGCTGTCTTAAAGCACTGACCTTCGTATTTGAATACGTTGGCCCACAATCTGCCTACTACGTCGACTCGGTAGTCACCATGCTCGAAGACGCGCTCACCGACCGTGACCTCGTCCACCGTCAAACAGCAAGTGTCATCGTAAAGCATCTGGCTCTTGGCGTAGCAGGTCTCGGCTGCGAAGACTCGATGCTCCATTTAATGAACCTCGTATGGCCCAACTGTTTCGAAACCTCTCCACACGTCATCGGTGCAGTCATGGAAGCCGTCGAGGCCATGCGCGTGACGTTGGGCCCAGGCGTTCTTCTTAGCTATACACTCCAAGGCTTGTTCCATCCTGCACGTAAAGTCCGCGAGGTACGTCTTGCTCGATTATCTGCTCCCAACCCCGTCGCTCATTGCTCCCTCTTCTCCCTAGGTCTACTGGCGTGTCTACAACTCGTTGTATCTCGGTGCTGCAGACGCGATGGTACCGTTCTATCCGGATCTCAGCGAACTGAGCGAAGGTCAAATTGTATATGATCGTCACCCGTTGCAGATGTTTGTGTGACGCGTGTATGTTGTAGTCTGACGTTATTTTCACTGTAATGGTTCAATCTCCTTTGCATATCCTATGTCGTGAGATTATGGATGGACTTGTAACGCGCCTTGCAGAGGTAAAGGCGAAATGCCGAATAATACTGTTCTCGGACCCTAAATCACAGTATTTGTTTCTTGAAACAATTCATGATACTCTTATGGTACATCTTTGTGGAAAATGCGAGCGAACAGACGACACAACAAGGCACGATTTCAGAAAACAAACTCTCAGCCTTGCTCTTCCGGAAGGTACTAAGTCTCCCCCCGAGACCCTTCACGCTGAACGACCTCCGAGTTCCTGGGTGATCTCCAAGTCCCGGATGAAGCCCGTAGAGAAGTCATATACCCAACCATGCACCCAGATCGGCTTCTCCTCATCCTCGGTATTCCTGCGTACCGACGCGTCGCCCAGCTGAACTATATTCCTCACCTGCAGCTTGACGTTTTCATCGATCACAACTCTCAACGCCGCCTGCTCGTCCGGAGGGAGTTCGAGCTCCTCGATGCGATGGACGAGAGGCGTGAGCCAACGCGTGATGGCGTCGTCCAGGTTCTTGGTGTGCTTGTCGTGAACGTCGTTGAGCGACCCCTGACACCTGTGGAGCGATTCGGCGAAATAATACGGGGAGTCGCAGAGGATGTATTGGCGTTCGATCTGGTTTTCGGACGTCGCTCTTTTCATCGCTGTGTACGCACCGCCGCAGTGCTCGTGACCGACAACGGCGACTGCGTGCACACCGAACGAGGTGTAACAAAGGGGAGGAATTTAGTATCTTGTGAATCGATAAAAAAGGACACGCACTGTGCTGCACGCCTAGTGCGCTGATGGCGTATCCAAGGACCGACAACGCGTTGTCATCGTCGAGATGAAATTGGCTGTTGAGGGGTCATGCGTAGGGTTAGAACAACTATGTGCGCTATGCTCCGTTCGGGGAAAAAGTACTTTGCGATGTTCCTGTGTACAAAAGCGGTACCCGGGAGTGCCATCGTCGCGTCTGACTCTTGCACTCTAGAGTCCGAACAACCGATCCAAAGGATCTGTCGGGGGGAGAGGACGTCAAGGAGATCGCGAGGGTTGGAACCGCCAACTAAAGCCTACCTTGGGCGCTTGTTTATCTTTGGGATCGGGGAAGTACCGAGGGAACGTCTGGTGCAGCCTCTTTGCCCATTTCACGTTCGCTTCAAGGACATGGGATGTAAAATCCTTTGTGTTCGTTGGGGGTTCGAGATCAGACATGGTAGCAAGGTTGGACGGACAAGTCTGAGAGGAATGAGATGAGACCAGCGGTACTGCTAGTAAGAGGACGTGTGCAGTATCTATAGTGTGTTAGAGGGCTCCGACCCAATATCTTACCTACCTTGGATGATCAGCCCGTGTCGATTAGTACAAGACGTGTAGATCTAATGCGTCACGAGTCATGTATCATGCCGTTGTCATCGCTACGCATGCTCCAGTTGTAGATCGGTTTACGCCCTCGTAGCTTGTATGGAGTGCGGTTCAACATCGGCCTAGCCCTGTTATTCTCAGCGCCTAGTTGGTGGACTTCTCTGCCACAAAGTCGTACCTGGCCGGGAAGCCTGATGCTTTTCGGGTTAGGGCTGACCTGACCGGCTCGAGGCGAATCGAACTAGACAGTACAGCTAATGTACATGGCGCTAGAGCGAAGCCCGGAAGGGAAAATTCCGACTCACCAGGATTACTGTAGAAGGTGTAGTCTCGAGTCGTCTGTAAGCCCAACTGCGTGATCATGATTGTGTCATACCTACATTCCTTCTCTGCTACGTCACACATTCCTCGTCGTCCTCAGGCTGTAACAATACCTTTTCCCTGCTCCGAGTACATACGTTTTTCACGTTCTGTTCCGGGTGTTTCCACCGTTACGGGAAACTCGGGCGAACTCGGGAAGTTATGGGGCGCGGAAGATCCCGACACTAGTAATTAGCGTCTGCTCGAGACTGGCGTTTCCTCCGACCTTTTGTTTGCGCTTGTCGAATTCGGAAGACGATCGGGTATTCTCGGGATGATTAGAGTCAACGAAGAGGCGGAACCAGAACCCACCTTGGGTGCTTGCTTATGGCTAGGATCAGCCTCTCCGTCCACCTCAGATTCGCCGAACGGACCCTCACAAGCGTATTCCTTCGCATGGCCATCCAAGGGTGGATTTGAGATCGGACCATGATACCGATTTCAGAATATCAAGCGATCAAGACGCTGTCGCTGCGAGGGTTTGGTGGGATGAGGGCGATAAGTCTAGACTCTACATATGCACCTATGATATCTGGAGCGCCTTTAGAGGGTTGCCATTCGTTGGTCCGCTCTATAGATGCTGCGCTTTGGATGGTGAAATGATAATAGGTACGAGGCCTGTACTTGAGCTAGATGTGAGCTGTTTTTTTTTTGGCCGCAGCACAGACTAGCTTGAGGGGCAGTTGGGCGGGACAGTCCAGCCGAGCTCGCTTTGTCGGAGCGAATCCTCAGGCTGGCAGTGGTGTTCTACCTTCAACGCTTCAGCATCGTCGGCGCACCCCTACATTTGACACCACAATTCGGTCTTCCAAGGATAACGGTGGGTAGTGCAGAGCTGAGATGCCTCCCCGACAATCGAGCGCACTGATTCCTTTATAATCATGACAAGGGGTATGTGGATGTGAGCCTGTGGTGGCTGGGTACAGCATGCCAGTATTCGCTCGACCTCATTCCGACTCCGACTCGATTCTCTAAAGTGCATGGTATGGCGATTATACAGTACGCGGTATCTTTACAGATTAATGCTGTCGTTGCGGGTGGGGGGTGAAATGGAAAGAACAACAGAAAGAAAAAGGAGCACGAGTATGAGGTGACAAACAGAATAATGTGCATGACACAGACATGGTATTCATGGTGTTCTGGGAATGGGATGATATAACGATAAACTCAGTTGGAATATGACGGGGGTCCTGTCATTCATTGAGCGATGAAATCAGGAATGTCACAGAAACATAACGAACCAGGGGAGCGCGTGTTCTGCAATGCAGACTGTAATACTTGTCGCTCATCGTGTGACAATGAGTCTACAAGTCGAACGAGGCCATCAAGGGACGCCTTCCGGTCTTGCTGAGCAACTTCGAGGAAGCGTTGCAAGAGATATTCCGTCTTCAATCGGACGAGGGTAGATGTCAGGTCCAGCTCCTCTAACGCGTTTGCGAGAGCACGATTGTCGGAACGGTCGACGGTGGAAACAAGTGAATCCAATAATTTCTCCAGAAGCTTTGGAGTTGCTTCTGGGTTACTATCAGCCAACTGAGCAAGTGCCTCAAAGCGGGCAAGGCGTGCCCGAAGCGCCCAGTAGAAGAAGCGGCGAGCCTCCTTCCATACAGCAGCTTTGGCGCAACCCTTGGCCTCCATACGGCCGGTTCGACTGAGGACACACGTGAGCATGGACTCTACAAACGAAAAGAGCAAACACTTACTCGTGAAGATCAGCATACAACAACGCGATTTGCTTGTAGGTAGGCTGTAAGAAGGTCTCCCTGTCGGCCAACGCTTTCGAGGCTGCAGCCTTCTCCTCGTCGGATTTGCTGACGTCTTTGCTGGCAGCTTTCAAAGATGCATATGTAGAGTCAAGACGCTCCATGAGCGAAAGGATCTTGTCTCGGCGCATCTTGATCTCGACGACACCCTCAGGTTCTAATACACCAGCACGTGCATCAACATCGGCGTACATCTCCATCTTGGAAGAGTTGATCGAGGGGTCGAGCACGACCCAAGCACCACCACGAAGTTCACCGTTTGGTACAATGTAGACGAAGACGGGCTGCTTGTAACTGGACAAGCCATCGACGATCTTCGAGCCCTGTTTCAAAATTTCGTCGTACATATCCTGCTGACCGCCGGAGAAACCACGCCAGTTGGCAAAGATAATGAGCGGGAGGCCTTCACGGTTGAAGTCGAAGATGGCCTGCGCCGTCTTGTACGCCGAGTTGGGGTACCAAACTTGCCCGGCTTCCATGACTTTTTGCTCGAATGATGCGGGATTAGCGGGGTCCGCAGGAATGACACGTTCAATGGTACGAGTCTCAACAGCGATGACACCCGTAGGAATGCCACCCAACCGCGCACGACCAACGACAACAGTCTGGGCCCATCCAGAGAGCGTTTCTTGGAAAGAGCCTTTGTCGAAGAAGCCCGGCAGCCACTTCGACGTCTGTTCATCAACCTTGCCCTCGATGAACCAACGTGGATCATAGGAACCCTTAGGCGGAACATAAGCAATCTCGCGATCCCAGATATCCAAAGTTTCACGGATGGGTAGTGCGTCTCCTTTGATTTCGGGGATATATGACAACCACTGCAGAATGTGGGTAACTCCTTCTAAGTCGCTGGCTGCGGTCAGGTGTGAGACACCATTCTTGTGCATGATTTGAGTACCGCCGAGTTGCAGGTTGGAGGTATAGACTTCCCGCCCAAGAACCTTGTTGAGTGCGGGTGCTCCAGTCAGGATGATGGGCTGTCCCTCGACTTGGACAGCACGTTCTCCCAAGCGGACAAGGTATGCACCAATGCCAACAGAGCGAGCAGACACCAAAGTAATGGTGAAAATATCGTCGTAGGCACGTGATGTTTCTCCCGCAATAAGACCAGATCCCCTCAATGACTCGACACCGAGGCCATCTTGAAGCCCAATGATGTCTGTGATCTTATAGCGAATCTTCCCATCCACTTCGATCTCCGTCGTACGAATGGCGGCGGCAGCCTTTTCTTGCATTTTGAGATAGTTCTCCCGAGTCAAGTAGAGGTATTCGAAGCCTTTCTCTGGGTGGACATCATCATTCCAAGCGCACGAGAAGAGGTTCATGACCTCGTCTGCCAGACCGATGCGAGCACCAGAGTTGGCGGAGAGGTAAATGCGGGGAACACCTTGGGCGCGTGCATATTTCGTGACGAGGTAGAAGAACTGATCCTCGATGGGACCGAAAGAACCAATCTTGTAGGTAATGTCGTTTGCGACAACAACAACCTTGCGACCATCAGGAAATTCAGGCGTTTTGAGTGTGAACACCCAGGCAACCATTCCGAACGTGTTGTTACCTGGGGCACGATCCACTTCTACGAGTTGATCATGCTCATCGAGCACGAGCTCCTTCGCTTCAAGTAACTTCTTCGGGAGAATAAGCGACGAGTCAAAAGTTCGGGCCTTGATCCAGACATTGTAGAGGGCTTTCGAAAACAGCTCGGGGAAGTCATAGACGTAGGTGGTACCAATAAGGTGAGCTTGGTAGCGTTTGGGCTGTAAGGACTCTCTGGTGGGGTATGGCTGGTTGACTGGCTGGAGATGAAGGGGTCCCTTCTCTCCGATGGACTTTAGAATCGTTGTACTCTTGTCAGTGGTAATTTCTTGGTACCCATGGAAATTGACGACGAATCCGGATACATTCTCGATGATGCATCGGATAGGGGTAACATTGCCTTCTTGGTCTTCGAGAGCAATGCGAATCTCCGAGCCAGTGACGTGCAAACGCCAGAGTCGCTTGCCATGGCGCTCGATGAAGCCCGAGATAGCCTCGAGTACGTCTTCATAAGAAACCTGAAGATTGTAGACGAAGTTCATGAAGATATGGTTGACATCGGCATTGCGGTACTGCGCGCTAACGACCTCTAGCGCATCCAAGATGCTAGTCACGAGTCGGTCCGTCTCGGAGATGAGGTACTGTTTCGTGCTCATAGAGCCGCGTAAACGGCCAGGACGAACCAGAGCACGAACAAAGAATCGATTGTCGAGTTGGTTCTCTCTGGCGACGGCATGGTACATGTGGATCTGCTTGGTCTCCACGAAGACTGGCGTGAGCTTGTAGTTAGAGAGACGACTGAGCTCGAGCTGGAAGGCTAATGCGGGCTCGATGTTACGAATAGCCTGTTCTTCGGTCCAGCTACCGTCAGTACCCCTTAAAGTGAAGTACATCGGGTACTGTCCACGTTTGCAGATGAGGATTGATACACGGCGGACACCACGTTTCACGAGTGTTGCGTTGTGCTTGCTGACGAATTTGAAGGCCTGTTCTGCCCATGCCTCTTCAGATACGTCATCCGCTTTGTCGAAGATGCGAAGAGCCAGGATCAAGACATTTGGCGGCTCCGTACTGCCATAACGCTGGCGGAACTCGTCAGGATCGAACACGGGGAGGATATCAGCAATTTTTTCAAATCCTTTCTCAAGGGCAGCCAAGTCAGAGAATGAGGCGATGACACCAGTACGAATGGGCTGCGATTGATTACGGCTGATCAAATAGGACAGGTCGCTGACAGATCCTTGACGTCTTGGGTCACTTTGGCTATGATTAGATACCTTTTGGCCAAGAACGCAAGCTGTGCTTACGGAGCAGTGACGCTAGGGGTAGCGGGGGGTGAATGTGAACGCCCAAGGTTGAATCGCCAGCTGAGGGCACCCGGGAGCTCGCCGTCATCGGGGCCATCACCTTCCTCATAATCAATTGACAGCAGCGAGTACGCGCGGTAAGCGCGACGGACATAAACCTCGAATGCAGCTGTAAAATGAACGTCAGATCAGGATGGTCATCGAGTAAAAAGGACTGACCGAGAGTGACGACAGGGTCTGCATGCGAGAAGAACGCTGGGAGAACATCGTAAACAGTGTAGCGCGAATCACTGAGCTCCCGCAGGATCTCGGCGGAAGGGGTTCTATAAAGCATTATTAAGGCGGAGTACCAAGGCGAAGGACCCCGTACCTATCCGTCGCACCCTGTTCACCATATACGCTGGAAGTCACGGATGCTTTGAGAATCGCTTCCATCTGAACTAGACGCTCCTCATAAGAGGGCATCTGCCCGAGGATAAGCACTTCACGAGCTTTCAGGGAGACAGCAGTTGACGACCTGAAATACCCCTTAATCATATAGGAGATGAGACGGGAGGTGGACAGACTTTGACTCCAGCTCAGCAAGATCGCTGAGAACCTTGTAAAGCCGGCTCTCCGCACCAGAAACGGGAAGACCACTCGATTTGATGTAGTCCAGTATCGAGAGCACAAGTTTCGACTTGCTCTGGGCTTTGGTGTGACTGAGCACGAGAGCAATCACCTTGTCAAGGTCATCCTTATTTTGTTCTCTCAAGCTCAACACTCGAGCTTCGATGCTTCCTCCAAACAGCTTCTCCGTCGACTCGTAAGCGGAAAGAAGGCTGGCGATGGTATGCACTTCGTGGCCTTTCAGGCCGCCCATGAATTTCTCGAGGACATCGAATAACGGAGCCAGTTGTGTGCGAAACATCGGTCGATCCTGAGGAAGAATGGAGTCCTGAACGTAATGCTCAAGGACTTTCTTGATACGGACGGCGGGAAACTCGTGCGCGTCACCCCTAGACTTGGCACTGTCAATAGCTGACCGAATGCCTTCTTCGAGTTTCGATGGCATACGGCCAGACAGTGAGGATAAGATAGAGTTGACTTCCGAGTAGGGTAGCTCAGGGTCATGGAGGACTTCGAGGAGATCCCTGAAAGTCGAGGCCATAATAGCTTGGTTGTCGTAACCCTCGAGGATATCGTTGAGCGTCCCCATGCAACGCACGAAACGCTGATATTTCCGGTTTCCTACAACACCAGGGGGACCCATTGGTGAGAGGAGACCGTCGAATGGCTTGGCGTGTCTGACTCGAGTGGGATCATCAAGTGTCAATATACCAAGGATGTCGCCTGGCTCAAGACTGACACCGGGCTGCTTTACAAATTGGACGATACCATCTTCAGCCGCGACAAGTGGCATGTACATTTTCATGACCTGGGCGAGGTAAACAATGACAACACTTGCTTCGGGGAATCAGGCTCACCTCAATCTCTGCATATTGCTCACCAGCATTGATGTGGTCGCCGCTATCAACCAAGAGTCGGATGAGTTTTCCGGGACTTGGACTCCTTAGTTGTGTTGGGTCATTTTCTTGCTCTATCAAACATGTCTTGGAGTCAACCATGAGTCGCAAAGCTCCGACCTCTTCCCGCCAGTACACGGAGTGACTGCGACCATCAAGGAGGATGAGGAGGCCACCGTCAGCGAGAGGGCGGGCCCCGACCATTGTCCGTCCACCGTTCAGGAAGAGCGTCCATGTGTGCTTGGATGAACGGGTACACGTAAAGTTGTACTTGATGTTCTCATATATGAAGTCGACGCTGAACACGGTCTTCAACAGGTCACGAGCGGGAACCTGACCTTTGTCCAGAACACGTTTGTACTCGCTAAGGCATGCCTCTGTCGCGAGGTGAGCCTTGGTGATGGCACCGCAGACAACAGCAAGGGTAGCATCTGGGCGCTCTGCCGTGAGCTTGTTACTGATCAGGGAATCCAACCAGCCGGTAGTGAAGGTATTGTCGATGAAAGCTTCGAGCTCGAGAAGTTTGATGAGGTATTCGACGGTCGTTCTGAAATCACCACGGATGCTCAACTCCTTCAATGCGACGATCATGTTCTTCCTACTCTCATTGCGGTCTTCACCGTATGCAAAAATGTGACCGAACTGAGAATCGGCAAACTCGTGGAGACCACCTGCGGAACTGACGGAAAAGTAACCCCAGACGTTTGTACTAGAGCGGAAATTGAGCTCTTGAAGTGAGCCAGATGATGGCTTAAAACCAGCGTCCGGGTTCTCGGCGGTGATACGAACTGCAACAACGTGTCCCTTGGGACGAGGTTTACGCTGAAGTTGATTAGACCCAGGCTTCAACATGTCGAAATCGATCTCGGATGAGGCATTAGGAGCAACACCGTACAACGTGCGAATGTGCCGAATACGATGCAGAGGAATACCCATGGCGATCTGCAGCTGTGCAGCAGGGAGATTGACGCCGGTGACCATCTCAGTGGTTGGGTGCTCGACTTGAAGTCGGGGGTTGAGTTCAAGGAAGTAGAACACGTCCTCGGAGTGACTGTAGAGATCTTGTGGAAATTCCTGGTCAGCGGATCTCCAAGATACGACAAGAGCAAGAGCATACATTCAACGGTCCCAGCACTGACATACCCCACAAGTTTGGCAAGACGCACAGCGGCGCGCTCCATCTGCTCAAAGGTATCTTCCTTAGCGATCGTCACAGGAGCTTCTTCAATGATCTTCTGATGACGACGCTGAACGGAACAATCACGCCCGAACAAAGAGATCGCATTCCCATACTGATCAGCGAGAAGTTGGACCTCCAAGTGACGTGCCTGGCCAGCGAGTTTCATGATAAAAATAGGTGATCCTGCGACGGAATGAATATATGTGGGATAAACCTGGTGTACGTCCTTACCTGGAATCTCTCCAGCGACCGCATGATATGCGTTCTTGAATGCATCGGGATGCTCGACCTTCCGAATACCCTTTCCACCTCCACCTTCACTGGCCTTGATCATGACTGGCCAGCCAATTTGCTCAGCCTTGGTAAATCCTTCCTCTACGTTCGTCACGCAGGCGGCTTGATATGCACCATTGGGGACGGTCACAAAGCCCTGTTCCGATAACGCTGTGTCCGAGATCCCTGAGCCAGACCATGCCATGGTAGGCACCTCGGCGCTCTGCGCGACGATAGTACTCGAGATCTTATCACCCAAGCTTCTCATAGCACTTCCAGGGGGACCAATAAACACGATCCGGTTCTTGCAGGCGCTAAGACTCTCGGGTAGTCTGGGGTTTTCAGATGCGTGACCCCAGCCTGCCCAGACAGCATGCACTCCAGCACGTTCGGCCACGTCGACAATAAGATCCACGTTGGCGTAGTTGTTGTTATTGGAACCGCCCGGAACCTCGATGTATTGATCTGCCATGCGGATGTACTCTGCATTGACTTTAAGATCCTCGGGCGTGGCCATGACGGTGAACTCGATAGCCCTCTCCGTTCCAAAGGTTTCATAGCTCCATTGACGGATGGAGCGGATTTCCTTGACGGCAGCGATACCTTTGGAGAGACTTGAGTATATGCGTGTCATGACTGATGAGGTAGACAATACCGTTATTTGCAATAAGTACCTGCGAATGGATGGAGAAACAATCAGCTCTGGATACACACAAAGTCGAAGAATGAGTGCCACTCCCTCGACGACTTCGTCGTTCGACCGAGAGGTGGATGTATGCGCGGTACCTACCTTCGTGATGACTGTATGACCTGCATGGGCCTTAACAAAGTCTTTTACGCGACCAGCTGGTGCCTTGTCCAGCGAATTTCCGCCTACCCACGAGGTGTATTAGACCTATATATGACGCCTCCCCTCTGCCCCTGCTGGCATACATACCAATGAAATGGGTAACTTTTGAGTGATCATAGGTTGACATGCTTCACGAACGATGTGGAACTCGTCTATGGAGGGCTCACCGGCAGCGACGACTGCCAGGGACGGAAGGAGGGGGGTGATGATGGTAAGAGGGAAAGGCGATGAATTGGAAGTATGATGGGGACGCTCGAGGTTATTTTCCTTCTTTACCCCGTTCCCCAAAAGTAGTGTCTGGGGTTACGTAACTTAGTCAGTGTGTTGGTACTCAATCATAACTACATCCAGTCCCTCGTCCAGTTCCCTCCTGCTTTGCAGACACGAAGACACATGAAGCGGCGCATCGTGTTGGCCTCGAAGATCGATGGCCATATATCGATTATCTGAGCGAATGGAAGCATCACACATGTTGCCAAACACCCCAGCACAGGAGGCACATCGAGCACTCACACGCCGGCACTCTGCGGTCCAATCCTGGCTCCAAGACAACACAGGGGTTTAAACACTGGAATTGGTGTACAGCCTCTCGATCACGATGGTCATGCCACCATCAATCGATATGTCATGCAGTGCTGGCCTATGTGATCTCCGAGTTCGGAATATTAAGACATGGCAACTAAAGGCTGAATCTTCTTTGTAGTACACGGTGCAAAGCAGCCATGGAATCAACAATCTTAGATCAGCGGCAGTCTCGCTTTGATTATGAGCCTGGTGTAGCAGCGAATCTGTTCCAAGTTCCCATACAAACGAGTGATCCAGCCCGGTGTGTGCTCCATTATAAGCGTCGGCAGCACCCATAACCATATCAGAAGATATGTTTCGTGAGGTTCCAGTAATGTCTCGTGTCTGAGTCATTGCAGGCATGCCTCGACATCTTCATCTCCGTTATAACGTCTTCCGCCCACCTGCATTACCTACGACACGGCTCCAGTATAACCATACTGCAGCACAGATACCTAAAACACACCAGTAGAGACTGCAGGTGCGACAATGGCGGACCGCGGAAGCTCATCGACATCCATGCGGAGATGGGTCTGGAGCGTCGATCAGATTGTCCCTGACAAAAGCTCGCGAGGGGGCGTTACAGGGACTGGCACAAGAGCACCCTAAAAGCATCGTGGAGATGTATTGTTCCCCACGGACGGCCCTGCGATCCCACTGTCTTTCCAAAGGCCTCAAGAGTTATGTTGTGTTGTGCAGCAATAGGGAGGGTAATATTGATAAAACGACACATTGGTTCAGCGAAAGTCAATGAGACGATTCCCCAAGCTCCCACAACATCGTGGATCTGTGACTGCCACACAAGTTTTCTCGATGATGCTGGGAAGCCTGTGTCGTATTTTGCGCCGCATGCCAAACCTTGGTAGTTTATCCTTCCCCGAAGCAACTCAGGTTGAACCCCTAGCTCGGTGATAAGGTCAACCAGAATACCGATTCTTTATGGGTTCATACCTATGAATAACAAGAAAAAGACACGTTGCTTCTTACACCATACTTCGGGGGCCTGCTGGAGTGCCCACCAGGAGTCGGCGCATTCATACAAATGTCCATGTGTCCTTTCTCGGCAACCGACGGCGTAGCGATTGGAGCCCCACCCAGGTCATCGTACCCTCCTGATGTCAATGTGTGAATGGTCAGACTCTTAACTAGATGATTTGAAACGTACCCCCTTCATCGACATTCATGGCTAATGAATCAGGGCCATAGGTTTCAAGATATCGTGCGATCGCACCTGCGCCCTACAATGACTTGAGCACTAAAACAACCTTGGAAGGCGAATAGCATTGTCTGGCCCCCACGCTCCAGTACTGTTTCAATAGCAATTCTTAAAAGTCACCATCAAGTCGTCGCACGACAATACAAACAGCCTAGTAACCCGAACTCACAAACATCCGACGACAGCTGGTTTATCACACAGCTTCCCCTGCCCCAGATCCGTTGCCCGGAATACGAGGGGTTAATCCAGTCGTCGCATGTCGTCGGATTAACCAAGACGAAGTCCATGTGGGCAGCAAGCAGTAGAAGCTTGGCGTTTCGGATCTCTTCCATTCAAACACCAAGGCATAAATGTTCACTTTGGTTGCGTTCAAGGTTCGCATGACTGAAAGAGAACCTGTCAAGTGTACCAGGCTGATCGCGTGTTACACTCACACCTTCGGAAAACGTGACTGAAGATACTCGCGGAACGTGGTTTCGATTTCCCACCGAGAATCTTCAGACGGCAGTCCGAGGGCATCGTAAGATTCCGTGCTAGTATGCATGCACTCACAATCAGCACCACAGAGAGAAGAGAGAACGGAGAAAAGGCTCGTGGAATACGAAGAGCGCCGCCCAAAACGACCCGTACGCAACTCTTCGTCAAGGCTTCCTAACAAAGCTTCATGTCCCGGAGGAGTGAGCGTCTCGATCTGAGGGCAAAGATCGTCAAGACCAACAACGTTTTCGATTTCCCATCCGTGAAATGGGTCAGGGAGTAAAGCAGGCTAGAAACGTTGCACCAGGGGGGGCAGGGCCCAAGAGGCCGCTAAGCTCAGCCATGTGCAGCGCGTCATAATTGGCTGCGAGGACTTGGGTAGAAACCATTCGTTAACGGTACCTCGTTCGCAATCAACCTTGGCCGTCGACACCGCGAAACCGCCGTGGGACGGAGTCTTTTGAAGTTAAGGGGTATTGGATGGCCCGGCTAACTAGTGATCCATTCGCCGGAACAAAGCACAGAGCAGCCTATCGGCAGAACACATCAGGATGAGAGATAAGACGAATACAAAAAACCGAGCATCCTCGGGCTTTCCCAGCGTCGAAAGCGTACAGGCCAATGACATATACACAGTCCGATAACTGACCGGACGCAAACGTACCAGAATCCCAAGCGTGTCACCTTTTCAAGCAACGGAATCTTGACGGTGATAAGGATACAGTCGTGGCCACATGGACGAGTGGGCGGAATAGCCAGCGGTCCATGTTATACGTGCGTTGGCTCAGTCACTCGAAACATCCCTCAAACCATACCCTGATCAACTGTGACACTCGAATGGTGACCCCAATTAAATAGGGTTTCCGATTTCTTCCGCATCGATATCAGCCCGAAACCCAAGCACCGGAACCTAGGACGAACATTGATGAGACAGATAGAGAGAGTGGCTGCAAGCATCGTTGGACAAGGTTAGAAAACGCGTCGAGTGGATAGCGATCACCTGAACTCCATATGAGAGATCTCGCTCTGAACACGACACCACTTATCTATATGGCCGTGGACAAGACCCTCGCACCCACCGCCGGTGACTCAAGCCAACCTCGAACATGCGCCGAGCACTGGCACATTTCGAGAAAAGGGGGGCACTCCCAGTCTTAGGAGCGACATTTCCCGGGGACCTGGTGCGAACATGGTAGATTATCTCCATCAGTTTGACCACGACATTATTCGTAAAGACGAAACCTCGTGTACGCATGCATACCCAGCAACAAAACACGTTTGGTAGGACCGAATTAATCGGATAGAAACTTCCGAGATGAGCGTGGCCCAAGAACGACGCGCGCACGGACGAGTGGGAACAGGGTGTATTAGCTGATTCGCCTCGAAGTGGATGATAGTGCGGCGAGAGAGAGGGAGGCGTGCTTGATTCATATTAACGATATGCAATGAAACTTGTAAAGAAAAAAACAAAACAAAACGGGAAGCGAACCATCTGGCCGCGTCGAGTGCAGCATGTGTCCAAGTCGACCACGTGTTTCCGTTCAAAACACACCTTGATCAAGACCGACCACCTTCCCACTCCATCCACGCGTTCAACGCCAGCTCCCTCGCCAAAAACACAAGGCAAGTACCCCCAGTCACGTATTTAACCCAGGACCTGGCTCAGATCACTCTCATTCACCCTTTTCCTCCTCCTCCTCAGTCATGACTGACGCCGCACCCGCAACCTCCGTCGTCGATACCAGCTCTTCCACCAGGGAGAACGGCGGCGTCGGCGGCCCAAAGGCCATCATCAAAAACGTCGACATGGCAGACGAGATGCAGCAGGAGAGCATCGACGTCGCATCTGCAGCCCTCGAAAAATACAGCATCGAGAAAGACATCGCCGCCCAGATCAAGAAAGAGTTTGACAAACGCCACGGCCCCACCTGGCACGTTGTCGTTGGAAAGAACTTTGGGAGCTACGTCACCCATGGTAAACCCTTTCTTTTTTCTGATCCAACCCCCATCGCCCAACTGAAACCGAAACCCTTGTACCAGAAACCAAACACTTTATCTATTTCTACGTTGGGACCCTGGCCATTCTTATCTGGAAGTCATAAAGCAACGTAGACCCCCACGCGATCTCCCTCTGTTCTAGATTATTGTGAGCGATCAAGTCATGCCCTAGGGCCCAATTGACTAATCGATCCGTCCCGTCGCACAGACGCGTCGAAGAGCACCGCGTGCACGCTACTGTAGCAACGTCATCTCCCAACCATTGCCATCTTTAGCCGACGTCGTCGGCCGTGTAATTACCAAGTACTTCGCCACTCGTGTATCGTCGGATTTTTTTGCTGTCATCCTAGCCGGATCTTATTTTTGACGTACTCGTGCGCAGTCGCGGCTTCCATCGGACGCCCGAGAAACGACCGGGCTCTGTTCAAAGTTTGCCTCAACGACCAGTTCTCATCGACCTGCCAGATCGACCAAGAGTGCTACATAGATGCTCTATATGTACATACAAAAACGAATGCATGCGAACAACGAAGTACTAATCTTCTACCACTGTCGTCCAAACGTTTCCGTCTGTCCATGTCAGATCACAATACAAACGATAACAGGGGAGACCCGCTCAGCCTGCCATGGGTGGAGTCTTTTTACCCCTCGCAACCACCTCAACCACCACACGCGCCAAACACTCCCCACCCTCAACATTGAATACACCCACATGCAACTCACCCATATCGCTCTCCGCAGGAACACCATAGAATTCGACCGCCTTCTTTTCGTCACCATTGCCCCCGAACCCTTTCAACTCGGCCTGCATAAACGACGGCAACGCACGCCCCGAAATCAACCTCGCCTCTAGCTTCCGATACTGATGACTCGAATGCTCCATCGGCACCTTAAACTTGAATTTTTCCCCCGCGCGCACCAAAAACCGCGCACCCCCGGTCGTCTTGGTACCATTGGACGTCCCACCGTGGCCTTGTTGTGAAGACTCCAACGATGAGAACGACTTGTCCGACACGGAGCGCACGTTCGAGGAACCTTCCCCGAGTGTGCGAACGTAGTGCATGCCGATACGTAGTTCGTCGATGCTCGTGTGCCGCCCTTCTTGACTTTCTTTATACACTTGTGCCGTCTGACTCGCGATCCTTCTCGTCCCAGAGGACGCCTCTGGTACAGCAACGTTGCTCGAAGGCGATCGTGGCGGTGGAACGCGTGCTGCATGCGTGAACTGTTTCAGACGAGGCCGCTCTTCACCGGGGCGCAACGAATCAGGGTGTGAATCTGCCGAGATGGCACTCGTGCTTTGTAAACTTTCCCTCACGAGGCTACATAAAGAAAACGATGGTCAAACGAGAACCCACAGACGACACCATAGCTCACCTCCGTCGTGCAGTCTCCCTCACGGCGACTGGAGCCGGAGCTCGTGGACCTCTTGGTGAATTCGGGGGCGCGAAATCCGCCCTCCTCCTCGGGATCGATCTCTCGCCTGTCGAGTTCGACGGTGACGTGGTAAAGCTGACCACCGGACTCGCTTTCCTGTCCGTAAGATGGTCGTCACGGAGCGAATTCGCACTCTCCGCATGCGGCGGCGACTTGACGATCTCCACATACTGCCCTTCGATCGGCATCCCTCCCATACCGTCCCGCCGAATCAACGGAACCGGGTGACTGATGTTAGGCCGTGCAGGGGGGCTCCGACGCTTATACTTATCGCTCACATTCCGCGCCGTATTCCTGATCCTACCAAAAAACTCGGCCTTCTTCATAACACCCTCGGCACACGACGCTTGTACAGTCGATGGTGTCGTTGGCGCGCGGGGCGAAACCCGTCGCAATCCTAACCCAAGATTATCGTACGAACGGGTCGGCGGATAATATCCAGGGTCAATCGAGCCCTCTTTAGCTTGCGTTTCGAGGCTCCCCTTCTCCGATATTGCGCTCGTGTCCGCTTGATTACTCCATCCATAGCCGCGCTCGTGGTTTCCTTCGCGCACCTCGATCCCGATCCCGTACCATCGTTTCTCTTCCTCAGTCCACGCTCGCGTACCTTCTTCGCCGAGGATCGCAGAATCTTTAACACGGGCACATCGCCTGAACAACGCCAGCGCAAAACCAAGAAAGAAAACACCACCAATGATACCAAACACGAGGGACACGATCAACGTGACCTGGGGTTTCGATGATGCATCCACCCCGCCCGTCCCACTCGGACCACTCCCCTTGATCTTCTCCAGCTCAGGAGATTCCACGGAAAGCGTTGCATGTGACGTCGAGTGCGTGATATGCGAATACGCGACGAACGTGACACTTATTTTGGGTATATCAGAATCCGCGGGAATCTGACCTGTGAGTTGCCCCTTGACCGAGTCGAAGTTGAGAAAAGTGCATGGGGGATTAAAAGACGCGCTCAAGTTCGCATCGCTGTGCTGCGCAGACACATTCGTGAAATACTTGGCGAGATTGAATTGCACCGTTTGCCCTGGGTCCGCTTGAATCGTGCCCAGGTCCGATTTCGAAAAGTAGGACGGAACGATGTCCAGGTCGACGCTCGTATACAGGGTTTGGTTGAAGTTCGACGTCAGCGTGACCGGTAAAGTCGGTTTACCGTCCGCGGCCGTAAAGTTGCTCGGAGGAGCACCAAACAGCGTCTTGCTTTCCGGATCGTACTTGAGCCAGTTCTTGTACGACGAGACATCGATCGACAACACAGACACGTTCGCAGGTTGCAACGCTTGTCCGTCGACCAACACACCAGTGAAATCCGCCGGCGAGGACATCGTCACATTAAACGTCGTACCCGCCGTGACGTTAACCGTTGGCAATGTCGAATACGCAGACAACTCGTGCGACGCAACGACGAGATTGAACCGGACCGACGCGGCAGAATATCCCTCTTGATCGGCACAAAAGACTTCGATTTCCGACGTGAGTGGTGTCGAGATAAACTCATCGTTGGGAGCAACACCGTCAAACGTCACCGTCGAGGGGTCAAACGCGATCCAGGACGGTAGCGGCGTTCCGTCCGACTGTAGTGCACCATAATACAAGTCGTTCTGGGCGGTACACGTGTCCCCGTCGAGACCAATGCTAAACGACCATCTCGCGGGCGCTCTCAGCGTCGGTTCGCTCGTGGCGAGCGCAGATCCCGGAGAAAGAAAGAAAACAGACGACAACGATGGGTTTCCCGCATAAAACTGTTCACTGATCGGTTTCTGAACCGTCGGCGCAGGATACGACGTCACACAGAGAACAAAACTTGATGATGCGGCCAATTCCGTGTCGCTCGCAGTCACCATGATGGGCGGTCGGCCTTCGTCTGCAGCAGCGGGGATACCGTGGAATGTCAACGTGCGGTTGTCAAAGTTGAGCCAGGCAGGAAGTCCAGACGCAGAATAAGCCAGCGATTTGTCCAGATCGGTGGAGAACGTCTTCGAGCTCATGGTCCATGTGTAATTTTCGCCAATGCGTGCAATCAATGGAAATTGACCGTCCAGGGGGTTATCGAGAGAAACATTAGCCGAAACCACAGTGGCCGCGGCGAAGATGGTGAAAAGAATGGCAAGCATAGTGATGGGAGTCGTAGGGGGCGACGACGACGCACGTTAGAGAACGAGTCGGCCAGCGAGCTCGACTTCAAAATTATCTGGCGAGGAGGTGCTCAACGACGATGTGGAAATGGGAAAAGGAATGCAATTGGTTGAACATCGGAATGCGTCGCAGAAAACAGTCACGTGCACACGTGTAGTAGACCGAAATATTAACAACAGGAACCAGCGATTCAGAAAGCACAAATGCAACATCAAATGTAATCTAAGTGGTGGGTAAAGGCAAGGAATTGAGCTCGTGACGCAGTCTCGGAATGAATCGTAGAAAATGGAAAGGGAGGGGGGAATGTCTACGTTCCCTAGAGGTAAGCCGTCAAACCCGCCGCTTGTATCTTGGCTGGCTCTTGCGTGTTCAGGAACCCGATGAGTTGAATCAACTCAGCGCGTCCCTCATCACCAATCTGATCTGGGCCACTTGGATCAAGAACATGGACGAACACATGGAGTAAAGCATCCAGATGTGGGCCGAGCGTCTGAGGAGTGTTCCGAAAGAGGTGGAAGAGGGCACGGAAAACGGGCCGGTTCTCGACGTAGTCCTCTTTCAAAGGAAGGGCCGCCACAAAAACTGGAAGAACTTGGTCAAGAGGCACAGCAGCATAGTTGCGGTAGATAAGTCGTGCAACAGCACCTGTTGCATTGTCCTTGGCATTTAGCCGAGAGCGATGTGCATCGGGAGGAACATCGAAGAGGGGGCGAAGGGCAGCGAGGAGAGGAAGATACTGTGGGGTAAGATTGACCGCGGAGTGTTCCACCAGGAGACCGACAGCGAAACATGCGTTACTCTGGACTTCTGCCTCACTATCACTGAGAGCTCTGTAAAAGAGTTCCAACAAGGGCTCGGTGTGAGGAGTGACGGTACTCTTAATCCCTGCAATGATTTCTGCTAAGCATCCAATGGCAGACGACTTGTCGCTCAAAGACCGATTCTTTCCCTGTATTCCCAAATATCAAGCGTTCATTCGAAGGTGCGTAGCAACGTTACTCACGTAATACTTTGCAATCAGAGGGAAGAACGTTGCGAAGGCCTGGGCGAAGTCGGACCCGAGCGCATTTGACAACGCTGCAACGAGATCCCCCGCCGAAGAAACGAGAACAGAGTCGTATTCGGCCTGATCTTCTGGTGCCTCCTCGTTCTCATCCTGATCTGGGTCTTGCTGACAAAGAGCCTTTTGGCTCAAAACTTGAATAGCGATATTGCAGATTTGCTCGACATCTAAGATGGTCTTAGCGAAGTAACGGAGAATGTTGCGAGCACACATACTGTTCTCGATGAATGCAGATCCCAACTTGTTGATCGTCTCCGCAAGACCAATGCAAAGTGACGCTACCACAGTCCTGATGGATGTGAGCAACAATGAAGGTCCGTTGTGTCGATTCCTTACTTGTTATCCTCGGATTCATACATGTCAAGCAGAGGGGGAAGGCAGTGGCCGACCAGCTCTTTAACAACGGGTTGCAGAGGCACGGTCTTGCATGCAAACGTAAGGCACGCGAGGCAAAGTTCCAAGCTGTTTGCTTACCACGGCAGCACCGGCTTGCCACTCCTGAGGGTCACTAAGTTCATAGAAAACCCTGACCAACTCGAGCAATGATTCCGTAGCTGACTTGCGAATGCCTTCGTAGTAGTGCGCGAGGAGGGCAACGAGCTCGATGACGCATTGCTCGACGTAGGGGAAGAAGTGATTGCGAGTCGCAAGGAACAATGCACCGATCGTGTCAGCGGCGATTTCCTTCTCGACAGCAATGGCACTATTGACCTCGAGCATCTTGTCGACATCGACGTCTTCCATCTCCGCCTCGATGTTGCCATCTCCATCAGTATCAAGAACTGCTATCGCACTAGAGGGAGAAGCGCCGGACGCGAAGGCAGCAGCTGCCTCTTCAGAAACTGCAGCGCAGAGAGTGAGCCGCGAGAAACAGTTCCGAGCAACGCACGTGACTCACGGGTAACACTAGTCTCTTCACCATGTTCGGCCAAACGACAACTGGTCAAGAGGGGAGGAACCACATTTGGAAGGTAAGGCGCGAACTCCTCGCCAAAGACTCGAGCCATCACCGAGAAGAACAGAAAACTACATTCCCTCAAGCGGGGGCTACCCATCTCAAGTCCCTGAAACGCTTGCTTCATCATGTCAGCAAAGTATGGGCGGAACTCGTCGACGCCAACAGCTTCGGCGAACGTGCCAACTGCATCCATGGCAATACCACGCAGCTCACTCTCTTCGCCCTCACCAGTAAGGACGAGGAAGTGTTGGAGGCGGTTCATAGTCGGCTGGAAGTATGGCAAGAACTTCTCTTTCGAAGCATGAGCGGCACTGCCAATGGCACCAGTGACGACGGATTTGACGGGAATGGGTGCCGTGTCTAAGAGGTTTGCAAGCTGCTCCATAATCAGGCCGAGATACTGGTCGATAACATCTTGCAATATCTCGAGAAGGGCATCAAGGGCGGTGCAGGCGGAGCGTTGAGTTGCTGGGTCATGGACCAAGTTCATGATAGACTAAGAAAATTTTTCAACCACACGATAGGGATTAAGGGGGTACAATAACTTACAGGAATGAGCGTGGCATGCTTGGCCGAGCACTCATCCTCCAGCCACTCGCACAAGCAGCTGACAGCGATGCAGGTAGCCTTCCTTACTGAAGGATCGACGTCCTGAAGACCAGCCTCGATGATGGGCCAGACTTGGTTCATAATGGGAGTCATGAATTCACTACAACCCTCAACGACCACACCGAGGGCGAGCACGGCGCCGCGACGATTATTCGGGTCGGGTGATGAGAAGTACTGCTGGATCAGAGTACGGAGGGAGGGGAAGACCTGGGTAGGAGGGAGATTCGTCGCCAAACCGTCGATGATGCGTAACGCAGACTACAGAGCCATCAGCACATAAATACACCTAATGAGAACGGACTTACTCTACATGGTGCGTCTTCGTCGCTGTCTTCTGGTTCAGGTTCGGTGGTGATCGGCATGAGACCCTCCAAAATCTTGCCTGCCAGATTTTGGCTTTGAATTTTCGTCTTTTTGCTGTAGGAGGGAATGGGTAAGTATCGCATCGAAATACAGAAGAAAGCGGACTTACTATTGCACGGTCCAGTTAAGAGCATTCAGAGGGAAGATACGAAGTTCAGCATCGAGGTTTCTGTTGGCGCCGCAGAGGAGTAGGAATGAAGCAAGAGCTTCGGTGTGGGGCCCTAAAAGTGGAATTTCCTGAGTTTCGGTGGAGATCAGTAAGTGATCGGTTCGATGGGTGGACAGCTTACGAGAATTAAAAGTGTCTCAAAGACATCAAATAACTGCCGTGTCGAAGCCTCGTCCCCTGCTTCAAGCGCTTGCTGCACAACTTGGATCATAGCAGGGAGGAAATTTTGAAATGTTTTCTGAGGAGAGAGATTTCGAATGACGCGCTGGATCAAATGTTATCGACTTACAACATCAGACTTGTCATCCGCGTCGATGTATTGCGCAAGGACACCCAACGAACTGGTGGGTTACGTCAATGTTGCTCAAATATCTTATCTTTAGACACGCACCGAACTGTCGTTACTCGCACTTCCATGCTTTCAGAATCGGCAACGAGAACCTGGAATAGTTTGAAGAAGTTCTGAGTGGAATCCTGGAATCCTTCGATGACGGTTTCAAGCACGGTGAACAGAATGTATACGCCAACTTCGCGTTGTGCAACCTGCGGAGAAGCACATGCCTCGTTGAGCCATGAGAGAAGCTGAGGCCATGTC
Organism: Rubroboletus satanas; assembly: GCA_038090635.1. Taxonomy (NCBI): domain Eukaryota; kingdom Fungi; phylum Basidiomycota; class Agaricomycetes; order Boletales; family Boletaceae; genus Rubroboletus; species Rubroboletus satanas. The sequence continues at coordinate 47,035 of JBBPNB010000005.1, forward strand.
CCTTCCTTGAGTTCGACAGACGCGATGGATGCGATAACACGAGCAGCCGAGTGACGGACAAGCTTACTGCAAAGTAGACACGTTGGAAATGAGCATGTAACTGCGACATATAAGTACATACTTTGGCTCGGCGAGGATGAGCTTTGGCAATTCGCCCTTGATCTGCTCACGCGAGTCTTGGGGGAGCTGGACCCAGAGATCGCCACTTTTTTGTCTGACCCGCTTGCGTAGTTCGACTGCTGCTAGTTGACGAACCTTGACGCGAGGAGATCGTCGTTAATCCCGCGACCCGCATTGGCGATCGACAAGAACTTACGGGAAATTCGGGAGAGCTGGCAAGTATTTGGGCCAGGGCAGATATACAGGTGGGATTTTTGTAATACTCGGTATTCAACTGAGCAGTAGCCTACAATTGGGCGGTATGAATGCAGGGGCGAAAAACGCGTTTGATCGAAAGATCTTACAGCCTTGAGTTGGGCGGTGTCATTGGAGGTGAACTGCACCAAGAGATTGTGCAGTCCCTGCACAAAACTGGGCTATACATCGCAGATGTCCATCAAGAACATGCGATCAAACATGGACTGTACTCACATCCATGTTGCAAGGTCGTGCAGGAGGGAGGAGGACAAGGAAGAGGAGGCAGATGAGATTGCACTGATGATGATCCTACACAAATTTTTGCGGGGTTCCAAAAATTTCCGTTATGATGATAGGGCCATGCATTCGGCTCTCAGTTTCTTGCAACTGCCACCTGAGTTCAATCTGCTTACCCGCGAGACAGCCATTGAACGTTTGCTTAGGATTTATTTCGAGCAACCGATAACCGGTTTGCCGTGTATGACATCTATACCTACCAAGTCCGATGGACCTCATATGGCTCAATACACTGCTCCAGGATGTGAGTTTATAGCAGTGTTGCCAAGACTGCTTGCTAGCATCTTCTCGGTTGAATTTGGTGCCTGCTGGCAACGCCGCACCGATTCAGTTTCGAGACTCTTGAGACAGCGTGAGTGGTTTCCCTGCGCAAATCCAACATTTTGACGACCTCCACAGGCTCCATGCCAGCTTGGTTTCGTCCCTGTCACGGGGTACTCAGCAGCATGTGGTAATTGGATGGTCTACGCCTCGCCAAAAATAGTCCAAGTCTCACTGCTTTCGCCACCTAATCTGGTCACCAGACTAATCGCCACCGGTCTCAACCCATTGTACCAAACGAATGCAGTTCAACGATTAATACTGGCATCAGTCAACGTTGACATGCGGTGCCTCCTACCGATGACATGACGTCAATGCCCAGAAATCAGCCAACACCCAGTGTACTTCTTATTGATGAAGGCCAGTGTTCTCATGGAATCTATTCAAACTACATGGCCCAGGTGGTTGCACATGCTGTGTGATCACGAACGCAAAGTAGATGCGTGTCAACAAGTACAGATTGCCATAATTTCTTTTCTTGTGGCTTTGATGAACCTGGAGGCCCTATAAAAGACGCGTGAAGTGAGCGCATTCCTCTTTGTCTTCATACCGTGACTTCGCAATTCCCCTCGTAATGAAGTATCTCGTTTCACTCGCTTTGGCCCTAACTGTTGCTCGAGCGACTCCGACCAAGCGTGCCAGTCCTCTGGGTATTGACGTCTCTAGCTATCAGCCCAACATCGATTGGACCACTGTCGTCAATAATGGTGTCCAGTTCGTATACATCAAGGCTACTGAGGGGACATGTTCGGCTATTTAATTTGCCTCTCTTATCTGTGCTGAGTTACACTGCTACTTTTAGCCTACACCTCGTCCTCTTTCAGCTCTCAATATATTGGTGCTACGGACGCCGGCCTCATCCGCGGAGCCTACCATTTTGCACAGCCAGGTAGCTCCTCGGGTGCTGCTCAGGCTACGTACTTCCTGCAGCACGGAGGTAAGAGGGCCCCCTCATGTGGTGTCATTGTCTAATTCTCTGTTAGGTGGTTGGTCTGCAGATGGGATTACCCTTCCTGGAGCGCTAGACATCGAGTGTCGGTCGTTCCTATCCCCGTTGATGATGAGGGCTGATCCCCGGATAGATAACCCCAGCGGTGCCGAATGCTACGGCCTGACGGCTTCCTCGATGGTCTCGTGGATCCGGGATTTCTCTAACACATACGAGGCTGCCACGGGCCGGTAACTAATTTTCACATCTATTATAAGTAACTGATCTGACTACGTTTTTTTTAGTTACCCAGGTGATCTATCCCCTGACTGACATGCATCACGCTGGTTAACACTACTGTTGTAGTCATCTATACCACAACTGACTGGTGGACCACTTGTACTGGCAATAGTGCGGCCTTTGCCGCTACCAACCCGCTGTGGATTGCAAGTTGGGGCTCTACTGTTGGTACCCTTCCTGCGGGATGGCAATACACTTCCTTCTGGCAGTACGCTGACTCGGGCCCGAACCCTGGTGATGCCGATCTCTGGAACGGTGACTATGCTGGTTTGCAGAGGTATGTTTTCTCACCGAGACTCGAATGGCATGTAAATTCACTGGCGCGGTTCAAAACAGAATGGCTCTTGGCTCTTGAAGTCTGGAATTGGGGCTGTGGTTTTAACGTGCGCATGCAGTCGTGCCTGCAACGAGCAGGGGGTGTATCATCGTGTAGTAGTGTTTTGATGTGACTCTTACGCTGAAACTGAACTAGTTGAAAATTGCTGAGAGCCCCTGCGAGTACGGTAGTGTATAGCCTATCCAGCTTGACAAGCTTGACCAATGCTCGCGGCAGACAGAGTTCGCGATCAAATTGGTTCCTCTTTGTGTCAAAGTGACCAAGTCAACTAATAGCGCGGAGTCTGGTGTGAGCTTGTTTGAATGTTATCTAATCTCATAAGCTGGTATGACTCCCCCGTCTTGTTGTTCGTTTAGCACATCACCGTCCATTGTGTTGGAGCGAGTCTTTTGCGCTGAGACATGTCGCGACTCCCCGTGAACAACAGCTACTATCCCCTCCCCATCGGTGCTTATGGGACTCCCCCTGGAAGCCCTCCGCCTCTGAACAGACTGAACCATTCTCACAGACATAGACGCCCAGAGTCCGCCGACCACAAGACACCTCTCGCGACCCCCTCCGTGGTCCGAGAAGACACCGGCGACATAGAATGCATAGGGAACACAAGCTGCGAAGGTCCATTAATCAGACATCCAGATTTATGGTTCTCGGATGGATCTGTGAGAGCCCGCTCGCCTGTCATGTCGGGAATCACACTTACACAGCGCTGGAGATTGTCCTTCGAGCTGAGAACACACTGTTTCGTGTGCATAAATCCTTACTTGCTCGGCACTCCGGTTTCTTTCACGACCTGTTTACGTTGCCACAGCCTGAGGTAGATGCCAAGTCGGTGTCTGTGTACGTCTCGGGAGATATCGAAAACTGTCCGGTGCTCCGCCTCCATGATGCACCTGAAGACGTTGCCAACCTACTCACGGCGTTGGTAGACGGTCCGTGAGTCGTGCCATCACACCCGGTCCCTTCCTTCGTTCATCTTCTTATACTAAAGGAGCTTTGGAAACAACGACCCTGGTGACTTTCAAGTCGTTTCCGGAATCTTACGCCTCGCCACCAAGTATGTGGTGGATTCCCTGCGCGAGAAAGCCCTCAACCACCTCTCTGTCGCTTGGCCGGCGACGCTCAAAGATTGGGATGCCCGCGAGGACATGTCACGCTCTTTTGAACTCCAAGCTGGATCGGAGAGTATATACCCATCACCAATCGTGAGTCAGACGCAACACGTGTTCTCCAAGCCTCATCCTGCTCTCGCACAGGCTGTGATCAATCTTGCACGCGAGGTCAACGCGGCATCGTTGTTACCCTCTGCTTTCTACGACCTTTCTCGACACAGCTTCTCACAAATATTCGACTATGGTGAATCGTTTGAAGTGGGTGCATGGCAATGTGCTCTGTCGCCGATAGACATGCAACGATTATCTCTCGGGAAGGAAGCGTCTCAACATGCCATCACAACGATGATTCAATCGCTTGGATCCCACGCTCGCACGTTAATGGCTGGTCCTGGACACACCTTTACGCACCACAACCATTCGTACTCGCATGGTCACACTCACAGGACCTGTAAACGGGATTTCTCGGAGCTCGTGACGCTCGCCACGCAGCACTATCTCTTTGATCATCAACGTGGATGCACGGACCCCCTCTACGTCGCGGAGGAACTCGGACAACCGCTGTACGATCTGAGTCAACCTCTGGGTATCGACCGATTGGGAGGCCCGCGTCGAAGTGTGGAGCAGACTGAATGTCAGGCATGTGCAAAGATGTTGGAGACATGGGCGATGAGGGAGAGAGAGCGGATGTGGAAGATGATTCCGCTGTGGTTCCGTCTCGATGTTTGAATTATGCGTGCCAGTTTTGGTAGGTTGCTTCCCGGACGACTGGTATCTCTCACAAGCTGCCTTTGGGACAAAACGTTGGCATCATCATTCAATGTCCTTTGGAAATCTTCTTCGTCGCACAGCAGCAACAGCCTGCGTTCGATGGCTAGAGAAGCACATCGCCTTCACTGTTAGACATGTCGAGCATCATTTGACTGTATGTATAGCCCCTGTTTGATATATTGCAGACCGTGAGAACTGTACCTAGCAGCTGAGCCAAAACTCAAAATAACTGTAAATAGGTATGTCAGTGATGCTGCCAACCCGCCAACCTGGTACCAGCTCGTAGTCACCGTCATCTGATCTTTACTGGCCTACACGGCCGTAGTCCTTGCCCAGAAAGCCACACACTCCTTTGCCCACCTCCAAATCTGCACCCAGAGTCAGTGTCGAATTTTTCTGCTCACAATTATTAAATGTACGTCAAACTAAGTTAATAGTTGCCTTGACCCTGAATGCGTCCAGTGTTTCAAGTTCTAGCATCGTCGATTCGTCATAGTTCTGCGAGGAATCGGGGTTCTTAACCCAGGTGAAATATCTGTTTCGCATTGAAAGAAACACGGGGAGGCTTGACCTAGCATACGCTCAAGGCCATGCGAAGGTCGTCATCCGCGCCTTCTATGTCAGCTATGTAGCCTTACAATCTTGGCTTACCATACCGTATGATCTCTCAGCTCGCAATTTTTGAAATCCACTTTACCGACAGAGAATCTTGGTACGCTCATCGTGTCATTGTTCTTGGGGGTACTTGTGACCTGTATCTTCCTTGTACTAATCCTTCCAGTTCCAGAGGTCCATTGCCTCAGCGATGCATTCCTTGTCCCTCTCCATGTTTCTCGCTACATGTCTCCTCATTCCTGCAGGTCGGGCTCAGACATGGTGGGTCATCGTGGTACATTCTAAACCGATATTCATGACATGCGTCTCAGGTGTGGCAAGTATTATGACCCAAGCAAAATGCCTCAAGCCCAGGCACCGCCTCCTGGCGGGGCGTTCCCCATCCCTACCTCATCTCAAAGCCCTCTGTTGGCTTTCAGATGTGCCCCTGCTATCAAACCTTACCTGGCCGACGATGCAAGCTCGTCTGCGGACATCCTCATTGATTCGCCTGTCGTTTACTCCAATATTCAAGGCGCCGAGACCATTAGTCTTCCTTCTGGTTCCCTGTCCGACGCCGGAATGCTCAGCGTGACCGTCAGCGTTGGTGGGAATGTACTCGCGAGCGGTGCTGTTCCGCTGAATGCGACTGCGTATGAGATCTCGTTTAGTCTCGGGAATCTGACACCCCAAATCACTCCCTACAACCTCTCTTGTGAGGCCACCTACTCGAGCGGTTCATCATCGTCCAGCACGCAAGTCTTTAACGCAAACTCTGCGTTGTATTTCTTGCCCGATCCGCCCAACGGCGCTGTTACGAAAATGGACCTCAGGACTGGCGCGTTGTTGGCGAAGCCTGCGAATGGACAGGGCAGTTATCAGCCTGTGTTCCCGATCGGTTTTTACACCGAGTTCCAATACTTGGCCGACGATCTCACTCTCATTGATCAGTTGGCATCTCAAGGGTGAGCGTGCTTTCTGCAGTTCTTTCCCACAAAGTGTCTCATTTTTCTCGCCAAGGTTCACGGTCGTGTGTATTGAATCCCGTCTTGTGTAATGTCGCTAACAAAGAGGTCAGGTACATCCCATATTCGAATCCACCCCGAACGAGACAAGCGCGAACGAGGTACTTGGTAGAATGCAACAAAACGGGATGTACTTCATGTACGACATGCGCTACACTTACCAGGATGCAGCCAATGTCACCACGCAAGTGAATTCGTTCAAGAACTGGTCTAATCTCTTGGTCTGGTACACTGGTGACGAACCTGATGGGTCGTCAGATCCGCTCAATGCCACGTCTACCGCATACGATCTCATCTATAACCTCGACGGTTATCATCCTGTCTCCCTTGTGCTTAACTGCCAAGACTATTACTTCACGTCGTATGCTGCTGGAACTGACATCATCATGCAGGATGTGTATATCATCGGCGCTAACGTAAATACCTCCCTCGTATTCAATACCCCTTGCACACCAACCTATGGCGATTGTGGTTGCGACAATTGTTTGCCCATCCCTGCTGGTTTCAACGATGCTGTCCCTCCTGCGAATGCTTCCTCTACCCCAGTCTCTGCAAACAGTGGGCTTGGCTCGTTCACCGACGTCAGCGACCGTGTGACGAGTTTCTTGAACCGAATGCAAGCCGTGGGGTGGGAACGCACCAAAGCGGTTTGGAGCGTACCCCAGGCATTTGGAGGCATTCCTGGAGAGTGAGCACCATTCCCCGTCGCACATACATGCCGACGACCAAGTCCTTGACCCCCGCGTTTCTAGTAACTACTGGCTGCGGGCACCGACCGGGCAAGAATGGGTCGTGATCACCCTGCTAGGTATCAACCACGGCTCCCTGGGCGCGATCTCTTGGTCAGACCCCACGTCGGTAGATATCAAAGGCAACGCGTCTGCCCTTGCACTCGCCCTCCCCAGTATCACACCCTTCCTCTTCAACGCAACGGCCGTCCGGACGAACTACATCGTCGGCGGCGTCGACGTCGCCGTATGGAGTACCACGAACCAAACACTCGTCATGGCCACCAACATGTATTACGTATCCCAAGCAGTGAACTGGGCCGACGTAGGCGTCAACGGCAGCGGCGCAACGCCCGTACTCTCGAGTGGGAGCGTGACGACGTCGTCTGGTTTTATGCTGGACAGTATGGGCTCAGCTGCATTCCTGTTGCGTTCTTCGTGAGTGAACATGCACGATTGGATGGTTTTTGTATTTTTAACCTTGAAAGCAGCACGTCCTCGAACCCTCCAAACACGTCAAGCTCGAGTGGGGCACATAGGATGCTCGCGAATGGTTGTATGATGATGGTAGTGACGCTTGCTTCCTTGTTGTTTGTGTCATAATCGCGGATGGGAACGGTGACATTGTAGAGACTCGTCAACATTATTTACTAATTGGACACGGCATGATTTCTCGGCGTGACAACGAATTTTGGTCATTTTAGTTCGTTCAACCTCGCAGGACCTTGAGTTGTGGGGACAAGTAAGAGCGAATGAGATATACATGTACTTAGTTGCAAATTTGCCGAGTCCAGCCTTTGCATGATTGCCGAATATTCGAACTCGATGCTGTATCAAACACACGCCATACATGCAGACGATACTTCATGAGAAATCAGCACATCCTGTACTCTTTACCTTTCTCTTACAGCTTGTTTAGGAACCTCGTCTACTGTCCCTGAGACAACTGTACCATTGCGAGGGTACGCGCGGTCCTTCTTCCGACTTATTATCACCGGTTCCTCTCGGTACGTCTTTTCTGGTAACATTCCAACGTCTATTGACAGGGCATCCCCAATGCTCGCGTCTTCTATCCAGATTGCACCCCTCCCTCGTAACAAGACCTCCCTTACTCTTCATGACCGACTGTACCATCGTTGGCAATGGCGCTATATATGGCCTCGGAATCCGCCTGGGGCTGTACCTCCAATGGACTAGTACCGTGCTATCCCTTGGTTGGGTACCAGAGCAGGCAGAAGCCATGCGTGATATAAACACCTCTTTTACGATCTCGACCCTAATTGCCCTTCTTTACATCAGCGTCAAGCACCAATCCTCGGCGTCCGAAATCATCACGGTCCTGTCTCTCTGTTCCGGGGGCGCCATCTTGAGCGTAGCCACTCAGCCACACAAATGGACCTCTGGCATCGTTCTACCAGGACGGGGGGGTCGTTTTAGCGTGTTATTGCAAAACGCGCTCATCGGCATGGTGACTTATTACCAAGTCTGGTTTTTCTATTTCGGAATGGATTCCGTGGGCTATTCATCGTGTGCCCAATACCAGTTCTTCTTTACCAAAGTGTCCATCTATGGCTGGTTACGCACACTCAATAAAGTGGTGGCGACAATCTGGGCAATGGTCGCGACGGTCGTCCTCTTCCTCTCCGTTTACAGGACCTTCCAGAAGGACCATGGTGATTGTCATATCAAGCCAGAACACGACCCAGCGGTCCATGTGGCCTCTGCGATATTGGCCACGAAAATTCTAGTCTTTCTAGTCCTCAACGTGGAGCTCACAATTAGATGGAACAACATTCAAGGTGTTCAGAACTTGGGTAGTACAGGGGAAATGATACCCTTCATAGTTGGGCTGCTCGGACTCATCAAGACGTTGTGCCTGCTTTTTCGAAAGAGGAATTGCCAGGAACGGATGGGGTAAGTCGTATTTTCCTGACTTTTTTTTTTTTTGGTGTGCACTCAACCTTGATGCTGTAGGGACGTGAACGTGAGGACGCCGGAGACGCTCGACAATGCGGAAGGTGGGGTGGGCCAGGGATTTTGCGCTACATACAACGGCATGACGGAGAACACACCCGAGCACTCGAGCGCCGAGCTTAAAGCTGTGTAGCCTCGTGAGGGTATAGGACTACCATTACTGCAACGGAGTTGCAAACATTTTGGGGTGTGAAGGAGTCAATGGTTCGTGTTTCTGCAGAGTGAGATCAAATATATATATATATATCTATGGAGAGGTGGGGAAAACCCTTGTCTTCAACCCACAAGCACGAGAGGATCCATTGAACGCTTCGCGTGCCAGGGGGATGCCGGCGCGATAAAGTCCAAAATCCGAGCGACTCTCAAGGGGATTGCCACATTGTCACGGTGCATTGTTAACATTAATCTTCAATTCAAGTTGCAGCGTAGACTATCGCCAGGCTTGAGAGCTCCAACATGAAATCCATTCCCCTGTCTTTCGACATGATCCTTGCATATCGAACCTACACAGCGAGATCCAAAATCTCGATCATGCTATACTTTGCCATGGCAGATCGGAGGCATATCCGACCGGAATAGGGATCATAGTCCAACAGCGTGCGTGGGGTCGGAAATCGTAGGATGGAAGGGTATTCTATGACCTCGGCCTCGTCCTCGCCACCACTACCGCCACCACCGCGTACGTCGTATTCGAGCGCTGCGATGATCCCTGGTTCGAGCGTATAAAACGCCCTGCCGGTACCATTAAAAGACGGGTGAAGAAACGGCGTTCGGGAGAGCTGGCCGAGAGAACCGAGCAGCCGGAATGTGACGGTGCCGACCTCGTTATGGCCCTTATGGGTGGACGTACTCTTTATGGTCCCGCCGAGGCGGAGGATGCCGTATCTCGATTGGGAACTGCGAGGACGGGAGGGCTCGAATGCGTGCACTCGGATGGTGATGAGGACGTCTTGCAAGGGAGCGCCAAGGACGGCGTCGTGGAGGAGTACGGCGTCGCGTACGTTGATGCCGGGGATGATGCCGCAGTGTGAGGGGCTGAGACGGGTCAAGGGAGGGATGAGGCTGCGGTGGGTGTTTGGTTGGGGAAGAGTAAATGCCTGGAGGAACGTGCTCCACCCGGCGGCTCGGGTGTAGAATGATCTGGCCAAGATCAGGTGCGTCGATGTCGAGATGCTCGTGGGCGAGGTCATCTCCTCGATGGTCGTCCATTCTGGCATCTATTTGTCGTTGGGTATTGAGCGTTTGGCGGAAACGGAATACATGAACAAGGAAGCCCCACCTCGGCTGCCTCCCACGTTGCATTGGTAAACGAAGGAAGTAGAAACTGGGTACGTGTGTGCACGTCCAGGGCGACGAAACGCCAATCAGCGTCGACACCAGGACCCACTCGACCCTGAATAGTAATTACACGAGGACCAAGGTCGACGACGTCGATGTCGAACGCGCTGTGTTCGAACTGATGAAGAAGATCCAGAGTCACTTCAGATTGTTCCCCCACGTTCAACGAATAGATCGAACTACAACGGGCACCGTTAGTGTAGGCTCTGAATCGCACCAAATGAGGAGGCCCACATTTGTGTTGTTTCTTGGGTTGATGAACCCATCTGCATTCCCTCGCTCAAAACCGCGCATGCAAACGGGCGACCCTCGACGTCGATGGCAGAAATACAACAAAACGACCTCAGGGTTCGACCCGTCGATCTGTAAACGATACTCGCACCCGAGTTGCTATCGAACGCGTCGAGGTTCAAGTCATAGCAACGGACTTCCTCGCTGAGAGCGATGAACAGGAACCGCCCAAGGACCAAGCTCACACGGAGGTCCACGCCCGTATACCGAATCTCCCTCAGCTTGAGCGTCGATTTTTCCCATTGCGCAGTACCCCCACCATCCCGGAGATTCCGGTCAGCGCGAAAGCTAGGGATGAGTGCATTCTCGAGGTCGTGTGCGGACTGTGAGAGGAATGGACCGGGAGGGCAAACGAACTGGGCTTTGCGATGGACATCGCTCCATACGTCCCTGTTGTGGCTAACTCCGTTTAGGAATTGAGAGACCTGTGGAGTTGATCTGCTCAGGCCCAAAGCACACCGAACTGGATCGCACGAAAGGTATCACGTACCCTGCGTACTCGCAAGATATCTGGGATATCGAGATAGTGAAATATACCGAGCAGAATTTCTAGCGGGAGCTGGTTGAAAGAGAGCGCTGTGGAGTCTGACATGCTGTGACTCGACCCAGCGTATGTAGCTCGTCAGAAGTCGTCGTACCAGACCAGAGTGCGTCGGTGAGAGATCCCATCCATCACGTGTACCACTAAACATAGAGTAGCCTACCCTTGGGTAACTTGACCCGTCTGATCCGACCTAAACTCAACAAGCGCAAACAAAACTGAACTTGACGGGTACTAGTAATTAACTTATCGCTACGCTTCCTTGGATCAATACGAGCAAGTTCGACCTGGAGCATGGCAGGACGGTCGCTGAGAAGTCCTGGAATTCAACATGCTCTGAGGCATAGAATTCCTTCACCGCAGTCACCCGTATTCCAGCGCAGGACATTCGGTTCCTCGTCCTCGTCTTCCACGTCTTTCCGGACTGCCGGGTACACGGCACTATTCGCTTTATCCGCAGGCTTGTTTACCGCGTACTATTTTGATGCACGCTCGGCGATACATCGATATGTGTTCACTCCCGTGTTGCGGTACGCGTTCGATGCCGAGACGGGCCAAAAATTGGCAATAAAAGTGTTGCGAAGTGGTTTGGCACCTCGGGATCTCATAAAGGACGATGAATCGCTACGGTCACAGGTGGAACATCTTTGGGACAATGCAGAACCTTGGAATATTGACATGTTATTGTCACAGGTCTTTGGTCAAGAGATAACCAATCCAGTCGGTCTAGCAGCTGGCTTTGACAAGGAAGGGGAAGCGATAGACGGTACGTAGAACACTGTCTCTTGTTCAGACCAAACTGATGGTCACCGCGACCAGGTCTCTTTAACCTTGGTTTCAGCTGGGTTGAAATCGGGAGTGTGACACCAAAACCTCAGGTACGGTCTCGAATTCGCTGACGCCTGGGTGTCTCTTCCTGGAACGACTAAACATGTTGCTGGCAGCCAGGCAATCCTAAGCCACGTGTCTTCCACCTAGTTTCTGATTCTGCGCTCATAAATCGCTACGGATTCCCTTCACAAGGAGCTACTGCAGTAATACCACGCCTACGCGCCCGCATACCCGCATTTCACGACGCCGATGCAAATACGACTGCCGCTCTACGTCTCGGATCAGTTCTGGCTATCAACCTCGGGAAAAACAAGACGTCGGCTGTAGAGTCTTCGGAAGACTTTGTCACGGGCGTGAGGACGTTTGGCCCTTATGCTGATGTGTTGGTGGTCAATGTATCGAGTCCTAACACACCAGGACTTCGGTGTGTGCACAGAAGCTCGTATTTATGCCTTGGTTTACTCATGTCGAACAAATATGACAGGGGGCTTCAAAATCGGGAACTGTTGGAAGGTTTGCTTGCGGACGTGGCAAAGGCTCGTGATGAGCTCGATCCCTCTCCAGTGACATCCCGTCGGCCGCGTTTGGTACTAAAGATTGCGCCAGACCTTCAAGAAAGTCAGATAATTGAAATGGCAGAAGTCATCAGGAAGAGCGCCATCGATGGCGTCATTGTCAGCAACACCACCATCACCCGGCCATCATCTTTGAGTGACCGTGAGCACATATGTCGTTTGCATTCGCAACGTCGTTGACCGCGTTTGTCGACCGCAGCCAACAAGTCGGAGATTGGCGGCCTCTCTGGGAAACCCTTGATGCCATATTCGCTACAGGCACTGAAAACGCTCCGTGCGCACCTGCCTTCGGCTATTCCACTCATCGGGTGTGGCGGTATCTCCTCTGGTGCGGACGCACTCGCGTATGCACGTGCAGGGGCGTCTCTGGTACAGGTGTACACCGGCTTCGGGTATGATGGCGTGGGCACATGTCGGCGTATCAAGGACGAGCTAATTTCGCTACTGAAAGCGGAGGGCAAGACATGGAGTGGGGTGGTCGATGAGGCGGTGCAGACGTTGAGCCGCAAGGAGCCACAGCCTCAGTCACTGAACCCGGTAGAAGCGGGGGAGGCGACGATAGGAAAACTGATAGAGGAGGCGGAAGAGCTGAAGGTGTTGCTGGACCGACTGGGGGAAGAGACGGATTAGGGACGGAGTCGGACCACCTGATCGGAGTGACTGCTATAAATGTGTCTGTCTTTCCAACCAACAGCAATAATGAACTCGGCATATCCCACAGACACGTCATTTGAACAAAAACTGCCTCGTCGGTTAGTACACGCTATCGCTCGATCATGTTCGACGTCCGCCAGTTCTTTCTGTCGCTGCTAAGTTTTGTTCTCCTCCAGCATGGGGACTTCAGCGCCCCCCGACAACAAGCGGCGCATGTAAACAAGTCTGTGGCTGTCGTAGGGGGTGGTAGCGCTGGTCTCGCGATGCTGCGTGCCCTCGTCGACCTCCAGGACGAGCTGGGCAGTAGTCTTGATATAGTGTTGTACGAGCAACGCCGAGACATCGGCGGGATATGGTGTGTTCCTCCCCTTCCTCTCGCCAGGCATCGCCAACTCTCTACATCGATCGTACAGGCTCCCAGACCCACAAGTCGTCCACCCGCCGATCCTGCCAGAGACACCACTATATCCTCTCCTTCATACCAACACGCCCATACCCACGATGACCTTTCCTGGCTTTCCATTCCCGCCCGGAACCCCTCTGTTTTCGGGTCACGAACACGTCGCAAAGTACCATCAAGACTTTGCGTTGCATTACAACCTCATGCCTTTCATCGTACCTAACCACACCGTCGTGTCCGCGACGTGGGTCGGGACGCCGGAGGAGGGATGCTGGGATGTGCTCGTCGCGGATCAGGACGGCTACCAGACACGGCGGCCATTCGACCACTTGGTCGTCGCCAACGGACACAATCATTATCCACATATTCCGACTTTCCCTGGTCAGGACGAGTGGTTGCGTCACACCAATGGTGCAGTCGGTAGCCGACGCGAGATCTTACATTCGATATTCTATCGCGAGCCGCAACGATATGCGAATCAGACGGTGGTCATGGTGGGTTCCGGGTCGAGTGGGCGGGACGTTGCCTCGCAGGTGGTGCTATATGCTCGAAAGGTAGCCATCGTGTCAGATTTTCGACTAAATGTAACCTTTTTCGGGCGACATCTAGGTCTATCATTCTGTTCGCAGTTTGGGGGATCCAGCGTCAGGTCCGGTCGAAGTCAAGCCGGAGATTGCGTACTTTACACCCGATGCCATCGTCTTCGTCGACGGCTCGCAAACACACGACGTCGACGCTGTGATACTGGGTACCGGATACGACTTGCGCATCCCCTTCCTCGAAGTAAGCGGGGAGGCCACCGTGAAACCAAAGTCGAGCGAACGCGATCGTGGACTGACCACGAACCTCCGCTACCTCTTCCCGCTCCACCAACACATCTTCTCCCTATCTGCATCCTACCCGATCAACGCACTCGCGTTCATCGGACTCCCTATCCTCGTCGCGAACTGTCCCTCGGATTCCGCACAGAGCATGTATGCGGCCAAGATCATCGCCAACGCAAGTCTACTCGGTTCGCGCGAGGAGCTGTTGGAGGAACTTGATGCCAGTGAAGACGACTTGTGGTCACGGGGATACGACCCATATTACATCGGCCATCGTATGGTCGAAGGATCCACTTTCGACTATCAAGACCATCTCGTCGACAGTCTCAAGAGTCAAGGTGCGATACCCGACGATGGCAGGAAATTTGTTGAGGCATGGCGACGGGAAGTACCAGGCTACCAGCGTTTGAAGAGGGGGTGGAAGAGGGTGGAGGATATGGGATGGCAAAGGGTGTGGTTGAGGGGGGTGGAGACGGAGGCAGAGTGGGCAGATCTGATGAAAAGGTTGGACGAGTGGCAGAACGACTGGGAGACCAGACAGGGATTGGTGTTCCCTGAGGAAACAACTGTGTTCTGACCATTCACGCGCCTTCATGCTTAATATCGTTCAGCTTGGCGGAGGGGGATTTGTTTCAGGACATTCATATCCGATCCCCTGCACAAATCAGTGGGAGCAATAAGATCTAGTCTTGTGTGACGATTTCACAGTTGGTGAACATACTGCGCACCGTTTGGGCATACATAGTCCAGTCTGGCTTGTTTTGGTATTCTTCTGCAAGCTCCTGGTACCTGGTTCTCTGCTTGACGTTTCGTCGAGAGCTAACTACACCGTGGGGCCTCTGATGTGACAAGAGATGGTGGGCCGACTGAAAAAAGTCGGGCATGATAAGTTGTAGCTCGCCTGAGCTCGCCGGGTGCTAGCCAAGTCGGCATACAGTGTGGGGCTCATTCGTTCTAGTCAAACCCAGGGAAGCGGGCGGCAGGTTTGGCTGAACCCGACGAAACGATCCTTGAGCTGAATTAGATATAGGCTTATTATCTCGCAGACTCAGTATATCGGCCTTCAACGTTTGAACTTTGAACTTTGAAGGCGGACCCTTGTCGCGAGAGGTATTTACCCTAACTTCTAAGGCGCAGAGACTTGTCGTCCTTTGAAAGGATCATATGCGTCAACGTGCAAACGAACGCATATCTTGGCAAGTGTGAAAATATAAACGTGCGCATTGGAGTGCACGCAGTAAACGAACCGACCAACAATTTGTACTCGATGCTACCCTAAAATCGAAACATGACACGATAGCACATCTTCACACGCCCTCAGGAGAAAAAAAAAGTACGAGTCCGATCGTCCATACGAGTCTAGCTCTGGTGTAAGAAAAGAAAAAGAAAAAAGTCCAAGAACCACCAGCGAGAACGTTTCAACGCGCCACGACCCAAAGACGCTCGTGAGACGTTTGGCTACTCGACAAAGACAAGAGATTAGCGGCGGCGCGTCAGACGCGTCAACAGAACACTCACGCGTATGGATCTTTAAAGCCTCTAAGGCGCTTGACCACTGGGCTTGGCGTGGTCAGGACCGCCCTGGTGGTAGTACGAATTAGTGTCAGTTGGGCTGGCCCTGCGCGAAACGGGATGGACCGAATGAACGATCGTTGGGTTGAACGCGCGTGCCTTGTGAGAGGCAGGAGCGCGAGAGGGCTTGCCAGTAGGTTCAGCGTGGTCAGAGCCATCGGAAGGAGCGCGAGTGGGAAGGGAAGGGACACCCATTTGGGCAGTTCGGCGGGCAGCGGGGTGGTGCGAATGTGGGTCGTTCGAGTCGGAGCTACGAGGAGCCGCGATGTGTGAATCGATATCAGTCGGTTTGGCCCTGCGAGAGACTGCAGGACGAGAATGCTTCTCGGTTGGCTCGGGATGGTCTGAGGGTTTGGCCCGACGAGAATGTTTTCCCGTAGGTTTAGGATGGTCTGAAACGTCAGAAAGGGACACCGGAGGGTGAGAGATGTCGGTCGGGTTGTCCCGACGAGAGGCTGGAATACGGGAGTGCTTTCCAGTGGGTTCAGGATGGTCTGAAACGTCAGAAGGGGTACCCAGAGGGCGAGAAAGGTCCGACGGGCTGTCTCTACGAGAGACGGGCGCGGAATCAAGCTTCCCGGATGGAACGGGGTGGTCCGTGACCCCAGAGGGGAATGGGACACGTTGACCATCCTTGCCAGCAGCGACCGTGTTGTCACGGACAGCAATTTCTGGGATAACCCCGGCGGCGGCAACGCCGATGAATATGAATGCAAGGAGCGACGAGGTAATGCGCATGATGATGAGGGGGAGTTGGTGATACGAAGAAAAGAGAGGCTGGATAAGAGTGTCTGACTGAAGACCTGGAGAACTTGGGATATGATCTTCAGTGCGCACCGTCTGCACTTTTATACATCTCAAGGAAGCGAGATGAGTGAAAACCCGTGAGACCGCACACAAAGGGTATTGGAATGCGCAGTCGCGTTTGGTACTACCGTGACGGCATCAAGTTTCAACGATCGCCCAGTATGTCGTCGACAAAGCTTGGTCAGAGTTAGTTGACTCACGCGATGATCAGAACACAAGTGACACGAAGAGGGTCTATGTTCTTGACACTGGATGTTCGACCCAGGTCGAATTCAAAGGACAATCGTAACCCTTGAGCGCGTTGTCCACAGCAACGGTAAGGAGCTTTCCAAATGGGTTCCTTGTCACCTCGTATTTGTGGTGCCGTACAAATGTAAAAAGAGCACTGACATATCGCGCTGCGCACTGCGCATCGTCAAATAGCTGTGTATCAGAATTGGGGCTCGGAATAAAATAATATCCGTGGTGACACAACTCACAAAGTCAGATCGCGCCAATCCCGGGGGTGACCTCGTAATCCACAGGTGTAGGGTGCCGTGACGTCAAACCATATTGAAGTCTAGTCCTCTACTATCATGGTCAGCCCTCACATCTATCGGGACAAAAAAAAAACTGCGCGCAATCGAAAGACACTGAACGACGGGGTCAAAGTTGAAAGAGGCGACAGAAAAAATGGTAACATCCAAATTCATCCATGTTACTATCCCAGTTTGGACAGCACCTTTGGAAATCAACAAGCATCAACAAGCATGTCCTCTGTCTACATTTTACTTGTACAACGAGTTATCTGACTCACTGCATATATGAAAGACACAATATTGTTTCACAGTTGAGCAAGTTGGATATCACATGCATATTATTGTTTCATGTTTTTGTCGATTTCTCTGGCAAAACATGATGCAATGCTTGCAGTGTATACTTCTATGCATGCTGCTGTAAGAAGCTCCACAATGGTACCCCAAAGTCATGGTGAGTGGCAGAAAGAGAATTGACTTCTAAAAATCAATCAAAGGGGATGCGAAGACCTCACCAGGACATGTGTACCAGCCAAGTCCGCTGGCAGGCACGAGAAGGATGTACTTATGCGACGAATTTTATAGCAAACCCTGGAATCTGGACGGCGGCTTTTCAGTATACGGATATTATCGACACACGTCGTGTACGGTGTGCTATCCTGCCACGCTGGAACTAAGACTAATCGACCAAGTAGAAATATTTCGAGTTTCACTAATAACTATCATTTGGCTTGACCGCGCACCCCAGGCGTGCGTCGTTGTACCTATTTTTTGACTCGATGATTCTAGCTGTCTGTGAGCTGGCACTTCGGCTTCTGGAATGCTCCCGTTATCTCGTGGGTAAGCCACCTCATCTCCTGTTCTTTTGCCTCATCGATCTGCTCGCCACTGTGATCAAGAGCGCAAAATCGAGTCTTTGAAGATGATTTCCAGACGATTGACGCTTTCGAGCGGGGTCAACGTCACTGTATTCAAGTTGGGTGAACCCCATCGTACCCTGTCCGCGGCGGCGCCTCGATCTCGCTGTTCTTAACGTCACTTGTCCACGGCCATCCCTAGTAGTCTCATTTCGGGGTGGCTTCAAGCCATCTCGGAGTTTACGATCATCTACTAAATTCGTTCGGTCGTCGCCTTGCTCTCGGGCTTTGGTACTAGTGCCTGAATGAGGCAAACAGGCATCAGCCGGAGGACTTTGGACTTGCCTCGAAGACATTCTCTGGCCTCGTACCCTCAGGCTCGACCTGGTATCTCCGTGTGTGTTATGGCATGAAAAATAAATGTTGATGATCCCAAACGGATCGGGCCACGATGTGAGCCTGAGGGTGGCGCTGGTTTGAGAGCGTTGACGAACGCGATCGAAATACGCCCGAGCGTTGTTCCGGCAATAGCTATGTAGACGCGTTTCTCATTGAATGGTACAGTCCAGTAATTCGCCTGCTTGTCGGCGAGATGGATGATGTTGAATGGCGCGCATCTCGATGGCGAGGAACGTTATCCGCACCTACACATTCGAGAACGACAGTACTTCGGATTGAGTTGCGAGGTTACCTCACCTCATCGTCCTTTCTAATTCCACGGATCCTGGTGCAACGGCTATGACCCTCCGAGGACTTGAAGTGCCGTGAACCTCGCCATCGATACCTTCTTCATTGGCAGAAATACGGGCCCTGAGAAAGGTATAACCTCGGATAGTCCCATTGTACTCAGATAGTCTTGCTTCTGGTGCTCTTGGACGTACAGGAGCGCAGCACGATGGAATATAGATGGTAACCCGAAGCAAGACGAATATAAAGACCGGTTGTGCACTTGTCTAACTGGAGGAAGATAAACGTAATCGCATCACGATAACGGAGCCCCCTATCAATATGAATCATTCGTTTCGTAGCCTGCTCTACACACGAAGCACAGGCCCATCAGCAGGAGAAAGGAACTCGGTTCGGTTCTCGTCGCCCCTTGTCTTGATCAATCAGTTGAACAATACTTGCATAATGCTTAGTCATCCACTTCTCTCACTCCTTTTGTCCACCTCTGTGTCACTGCCCACGATGACTTGCGAGTTCCCGCGTGGAGGCTGTGATTGTTCGACCGTTGCCACTGCCGCTCTCTCTTGTTTCGGGTGCTCTGTTTGCCGGTGGACGGTCGTGTACGTAGCAGGTACATATATGACAAGTGGCGACGCGGTTTCGTTTCGTGACAACCTGTCTCAAACTTGCGCCCACTTCCTCTGGGATTCGCATTCTCATTTAACGGGCCTCTTCTCTCCCTCGCTCGCTCTCTCATACGACTGGCTGGTCGTGATTTGAACGACAAGCCCAAGACGGACGATTCCTACCTGTCCGAACGTTTTCTCGCCCATTGCTCTGTCTCTCCTGTCTTTTTCTTCATCGGCTCTGAATTGGGGCCGCCAACCGATCGCCACACCGTCCAATCTGGCCTGGCCTATCATGCTCAAACTATCCTACATCTTTTGGACGCCGAGGCATATCAGGATGCCCGGCGAGTCGAGACGCGCATCGATGCGTCAACGATCGCCAGAGTTGTAAGTTCAAACCACCACAAGTATTACTTACCGTTCATTGGGTGGATGGACGGACGGACGGACGGGGTGTTTCATGTTGATCCGTCCCATCCGGGCGTGTTCGACGATCCATGATCCGATCTGACTTTGGATGTTTTATTTTTTGGCTCTAGTGCGAGCGATATACCGTCGCCCTGGCAAATGAATTTATCAGACATTCGAAAGTCGCTCGAAACGTACGAGCGTTCAGGCGAACGCGCCTGATCATCAACACATCATGTTAAAGCAACATTATCCCGGGGAAGAAGAACAAGGTATTGGATATTAGGTTCAGAGCATGGAACAGAGCGGCGTTGTAGGGGAGATCGGATTGGAAGTTTCCGCGATCAATGTCGGATTCAGAATTGCAGATAGGGCAGGAAAACTCAAGTGTAGCTTTAGCGTCGGATTGTCAACATAGCTAGGCAGTTCAACATGGACACGTAGCCTTCAAACGATCAACGCCTTCTTCTTCGACTGTCCTTTGGCAGGTTTCGTCCGACCACCCTTGTCGCGCAAGATGGGATGTCCAGCTGCCCTCCGTTCCGCCAACTCCGTCTCCACCTGTTTCAAATCCCGTGCATCGAGCGCCCTCCTCCTTGCGATCGACTGCAAAATCTTGTCCCTCCGCACATGTCCTGTCAACCGCCACGTCTTGCTCCCGGCTTGAGACATGCGAATCAACTCGTGTCGCCTCATCCGGGTGACCATCTTGAGCGCAAACCGTTCCTCCAACCACTTCTCTCGTTTCTTCCGCTCCAACTTGTCCATGTCCTCCATATCCTGGGGATAATAAAACGGGTCGACGAGACCGACGACGGCGCGCTTGTACGTTCGGTGCGAGCCCACGGGTCGAAGACCCAACCGCGTGCGCCTCAAGGGAGAGATATAGTTGGCGGTGCGAATATACGTCGTCTTGATGCCATACACGGTCCACAGATACGACCGCACGTCCGTCTTGGTGACAGATGGTGGAATCCGAAACGTCGCCTCGTACGGATTGTACGGCTTTCCCATGGGCGTGTGGTTTCGGACCATCTTGAAGATGGTGTTGGGGAGGTAGATCTTTTGGCCGACAACACGGATGTCCAGGGCATTGGTGCCATCGCTGGTACGCTTGGAGGGGACGGAGGTGATGCCGCGAAGACGGGAACGACGGGCGTTGAGGGCGTCGAGCCATTCGGTGGGTGTGGGGATGCGACCATCTTTTTGTCTGAGTTGGCGTTTGGCGAGCTGGCGCATGTAGGTAGCATGTTCGGTGGGTGTGAGTGGGCTATCGGGTGGGGGGAGGAACTGGGGGGGTTTCTTGAGACGGCGTTCACGGACGGCGAGAGGGGTAGAGGCTTCACGCGCGAGGGCTGCATGATGAGGGAGAGCGGTCTCTGCGACGGTGGACGTTGGTTTGGAGGTGTAGAACCGCCGCAGGACGCGTCCGACAGACTGCATGGCGACGATGGACGAGGAAAATAGTGATGCCCAATGTGATTTTGGTGCCACGTGGCACACGGATATGTCACGTGAGAATCGCTTTCCTACCCCCCTTGACTGCTTGACTGCTTACTTGTGCTTGCATTCGCATCGTCGACTTCTTACTTTTTTCTGATATTGACCGTATTCACTCCTTGGTGTTTCAATCGCGACAGGCATGGCCTTGTCCTGCGGTCGCATTTTCCGCTTTTTGAATGCCTTTCTTGCGCGCGCAGCAGCCATCATTGGGTTCGGCTGCCTCCTCACCTTTATCTTCGTCCTCTACCAACCTACGTCCGGTCCAGGCGTCATACAGCAACTCGGATGGCAATCTTGGGATGCAGTTTCGACCGCGGACTATCTCGGGAATGGAGGGCAGCAGCCGGGACAAGTCGCAGATCCTGGGAGCACACCACAAGACCAGTCGAGCGGTTTGCCGTCGTCGGGCACAGACTGGTGGAATGTGACGGCGCCGGGAGAGGACGCCTCGAGTTATCCGACGGACGCATGGATGCCACTTTGGCCGCATGACACTGGGCGTGGGTTTCCGTCGCCACAGTCATCCCCACGTCCCAACGCTAACCTCGATCTCGTCGTTTTCTTTCCCAGTATCCGAGATAGCGATCAATAGGTGTTTTGTTCCAGCTGGGCTCGTCGGGAACCTGTGTACGCCAGAGACGAGCATCGAACAGGACGCTATCAAGGGGAAATGGGTGCGCGTCGATCGGGACTTGAACAAGGAGACTGGGGTGTGGACTTTGGTGAGCCCTTGGGGGGTTGGGTGTGACTGCGAGCCGTGCTTATATGCGTTCTAGAATGTATACTACAGACGAACGAGACGTCTCGATATCCCACTGATCACCGACCTCCAGCTCCTCCCGGCAGGGGAGGCACCTACGCCCCTCACAGACCCATGGGTCAAAGTCGAGCATTCGATCCGGGACGGCGTCATGCGTGTAGAACCGTTTTATTTGTGGTACAAGACGGGCAAAACGATGCAAGAGATGAGTATAGAGGAGAAAAACAACATCATCACCGAGATCGACGTCCTCTTCGGTGAAGACCGTGCATGGTATGGGTTTGAAAAGTTGGAGCCACCAGTCACCCCAGAACAGGAGGGTCGCGTATCCAGCGTCCACGTGACGTATCGAAAAGGTGTCAAACGTGAGTTGAGATAGACTATATGCTTGGATGGTCGTTAAAGTACAAACTGCGCCCCATCAGCTGTTCCGCGGGCACCTCCACTTCATTTTTCAAAGGATGGTCGGTTCAGAATTCTTCAAGTCGCTGATCTACACTATTCGGTGTCCCGCGGTGTTTGCCGTGATACGGTGCTTGATCCGTGTGTCGCTTCGGATAATCTCACGAATTCGCTATTGGGACACGCCCTCGACTTGGAGAAACCCGATTTGGTCGTTTTTACTGGCGATCAGCTCAATGGGCAAGGAACGTCTTGGGACCCCAAGTCGGTGCTCGCAAAGTTTGCGGCGGAGGTGACCGACAGGAATATACCGTGGGCGGCTGTGTTTGGGAACCACGACGAAGAGAACGGGGATGTCAAGGCCGAACAAGTGAAGATGATGCAAGCGCTCCCATATTCGCTTGTCGAACGAGGTCCCAAGGATATCCACGGCGTGGGCAATTATGTTCTCAAGGTTAGGAGTGCAGATAGGTGCGTCAGACGCCGTTGATAGGGCGGGTATATGCGCTCATACTGGCTTACAGTTCGATGACACATTTGCTGACGCTGTACTTTTTGGATTCTGGAGCGTACTCGAAAGGGTATTTAGATTGGTTTGGGTCCTTTTTCCCTACCGAATACGACTGGATCCACACAGTGAGCGCATGCACTCGACAGTCCTTGGAAGCTAATGCGTCGTTGTTAGGACCAGATCGACTGGTTCCTCCAACAATCTGCCTTGATTGATTCCATTGAACGACCGTTCCAACCAGACACATCGTCCGACCTTGATGACTTGTGGGGACGACAATCTGACCAGATCGCACCCACGACACGCAAGCTTGCCAAACCGAACGCACTGATGTTTTTCCATATTCCGTTGTATGTTCTTGGAGCCTCTCTCCAAGAGTGGCCAGACCTAATCTACTTATTCTAGACAAGAATCGTATGGTACGCCTGACATTGATAGCCGTACGGGCCTACCACTCGACATTGGGTTACACGAACTCGAGGGTCCTGGATCTGCGAAAAATAGTGATGGGATGCTTGACAAAGGGTTACTCAAGGCTCTGGAAAGCGAGCACCGAGCTGGAGGTGTCATTCCTGAAGTCAAGGTTGTGGCGAACGGTCATTGTCACAGTGAGTGGCATCGTGACACCGGGGTTGTGTCTGCTAACGTGCATGCCAGTTACCGAAGACTGTAAGCGTGTCCAGGATGTGTGGTTGTGTTTTGGGGGTGGCGGGTGAGTTCCCTTTGTGCTCCCTATATATGGTCTGTATGACACTGTGAACTTGTTTGCAGTTCCTACTCTGGGTACGGAAAAGTTGGGTAAGTCTGCCATGTCGTTGTTGATGGTGTCGTTTCACCGAGTGTATGTATCGCAGCTTTGACCGACGATTCCGAGTGTATGATATCTCGGACTATGGTGAGACGATCAAGACGTACAAGCGTACCGAGCACGATGAGGTTTTGGATGAGCTGGTTCTTGCGGGCAGTGGTGCTGCACCGTACAACAGGCAGGCGTAGAGATTTGTATGATAGAATTAATAGGGAGTCTTGTCTTGTACATATGTTTTTTTCGGAGATAGGACTGCTTTGCATTGGAAATTCCCACAGATTCGTTCGTGTCGTGCCTTCTTCATGGCCTCCTCCGTCCCTCAGCAGCCCCCGCCCCACGATGGTGGACACAAGTCCCGCCGCGACAACCAATCCGTCACCTCCACCCACTCCTCCGCCTCCTCCTCTCGCTCAGCCTCAGCCCGCTCAACCCATGTAAGTATTGTCTTTCACCCATCCGTCCATCACCCCGTCTTATCGCTCCGCGTTCAGCCTGCAGTCGAGTCCGCCGTCACCCGTCTCCTCGTGGCTATAAAGCAGCTCCTCGAGTCCCTGACCATGTGGAGCAACCTCCAACTCACCGAGTCCCAAATCAGCGACGTCTACGTCCGTCTAGGCAATGATTTCAACGCAGCAGTGGCTGCGTTTGCAGGGTTCGAAATAGACATGGGGTGAGTGCCCCCATCACCATGCGTCCTGTACAGCCCTTCCTCGTGCTGACTGCCGAGTATATGTTTAGAGACCTCATGTCCATCCCCGAAGACCTGCGTGACGTTCTCGAAACTTGTTTGGCTGAAGACGCAACACCTGACAATCTGGCGATATATCTACCCAAGGTGCGCGCGATCATCACGCGCCTTTTGCAAGGCCTGCGCAGCAAACAATCCATGTACCGTCGCATCGTTTCCGAACAGCAACAATCAACATCCCGCCATCGGTCTGGGTCGTCGCACGTACGCACCAACTCGCGCTCGTCGAGGTCTGATAAGGCCACAAAGCAGGACGACGAGGCGAAACAACGGCGGTCGCAGTTATCGCGGGGTCATGGCCATGTCGACGAAGAACGACATGTGGAGAGATTGAAGGAGAATGCACATGCCGCGCGGCAGTCCGCCCGACCGTCTCATTCCTCCAAGCCGTCTGAAAATCAAATACAACCGCAACCCCGTATGACGCCACCGCCCGTGTTCCAAGAACCGGACGACGACCCGCCTGCCAACGACCAAGCACCGACGAGCCTTTCGAATGGCCACTTCTCCCGAGTGTCACAGCCACCGTCCCGGAACTCTCAACTGGCGCATCCCGCCCCCTACGCCTCTCAGGAACAGTATGCAGCTGCTGAGCCCACCGTACCCACACTGCCTAATCCACGTGTATCTTATCCACCGACGCCAGAGATGGACAGAGAGATGCCACCCACG
Source organism: Rubroboletus satanas (assembly GCA_038090635.1). Lineage (NCBI taxonomy): Eukaryota > Fungi > Basidiomycota > Agaricomycetes > Boletales > Boletaceae > Rubroboletus > Rubroboletus satanas. Next base: position 72,088 of record JBBPNB010000005.1, read on the forward strand.
CCACCTGTTCAGCCGGTGCCTGTCCCGCCTTCTGTCAAGCGCTATTCCCTCGTCGATAAGCCCATCTCATCCCCGCCGACGTCACCGCCTGTCGTCATCATCGAGGAACCCTCGCCAGATCAGAACGACACCAACGGCGTCGACTCCTCTCCTCCGCAATCACCGTCTATAGAGCCATCCGACGTCCCAGCAGTCGCAAGTTCGCTTGCCGCGCTCAAGAAGAGCGAGGCACTCGAGCGGAGGGCGTCCAAACGGTTCTCGACGTACCATATCAGCAAGATGACGGGTGGTGCGATCACGCGTGAGCGTACCTTGCCGGCTTCCCCGAACCGTCGGTCGATGGCTGCTTCATCGACGTTGACCCCGGGAGATCTGGCTGTTCTGACCGAGGTGGATGAGCCCGAGGGAAAGCGCGATGCCAGTGCGAAGCGGATGCTGCACACGCCGTCGCCTGTGGAGGTCGCACCACCCGTCCCGCCATTACCACCTTCGATGACCGACACCGCGCGCGCGCCAGCCCTGCCTCGGACCAAGTCCCATCTCAGTAAATTGGCAGAGGAAATGGAACCCGAGGAGTCTTCTCAATCCACAGCGTTTCCTGTTTTCCTCCAGGTCGGCCGGGAGGTCAAGAAAATCACTATCGAGCCCGGGTTGACCTTTGCTTTCCTTCGCATGCTCTTTGTAGACAAGTTCTCTTATAACCCGGGAATGGAGAACTTTCCGGCTATTTACATACGAGATCCGTCGAGTGGAGTGCAATATGAACTGGAAGACATTGACGAAGTGAAGGAAAAGTGTTTGTTGTCTCTCAATATCGAACGTGCGTCGTCACCGTACTTGGAGAGTGATGCTCGCTCAACGCATTGTTTTGTCAGCATTGGATCAGATCAAGCAACACATCGATGCGCAGATATCCACGTTATCCAACGATCTCAAAGAGCTCAAGAGCGTGATGGCTGTCAATAAACGGGCGTCCGCCCACTTTAACTCCATTGTCGCACACGATTTCGCCGAGAGTACGCCCGTCGCCGACCGACCCTCGGAAAAACAGTTCGTACATATCGCCCACCGACTCTCGCGCATCGTCGGCGACGTCCACAACCATTCCAACCCCTTCATCATCCCTCAAATAACCGGACAATCGCTCCAGCTCCAACCACAAACGACGGGCGCGTCCGCCATGTCCGAGTACTCGAGCCGCGTCGTAGACGATCTCAAGACCCAATTCGACGAAGTCCAAAACCTCCGACGGGATCTCGGGATCATGCGGCAACTCTACACTGAGTTTATGAAATCGACCAAGGAGTCGCTCGGTGCGCTTCGTACGCAGACGCAATCTGTCAAACAGCTCGCGAGCGCCAAGGTAGGAGGTGCGAGGGCGTACATCGATACGGGCAAGACCAAGCTCGATTCGCGGAGTCAGAACGTGCTCACCAAGATCGAAGAGCTGCAAGATACTGTCGAGGCGCTCAAAGACGACGTGATCAAGCGCCACGTGACGCCCAAACCCCAACTGCTCAAGACGATCCAGGACGACGTCGTGGACACGACGACCGAACTGACCAGCCTCAAGGAACACATCGACACGATCAAGCCCATGTGGAAAAAGACGTGGGAAGAAGAGTTGCAGAATATCGTGGAGGAACAGGGGTTTTTAGGGCATCAGGAAGAGTTGTTGGCGGATTTACTCGAGGATCACAAGGCTCTCTTTGACGTGTTTGGGCACGTGCAAAAAGTGATTTCACTTCGGGGTACGGGACCCGGTGGGCGCGGCAGCGGGCGTGGGCGAGCGTTCAAACCCACGCCGGCCGAGGAAGGCTACACGGGGTTGAGCACTGTCATGATGGAAATCCGTGGTGCGGCGGTGGATCCTGAAAAGCGGATGAAGGCGATCGCGGCGAACCAAAAGCATCGGGAGAAGGAGTTGGCGAGTCGGTCGGACGCATTTCAGAACGAGTTGACGGGATTTGTGAGTGGGAAGAAGCTCAAGATGACGGGGGGTGCAGAGGAGGCGGAGAGGGTGAGGCAGAAAAGAAACGAGATTGCGCTCAAGGCGATGTTTAATGCGTCGGCCGGTGTGGGTGAGGGACGGCCGGTGTCGCCGACTGTCTAGACGTGCGAAGCTGGGATCGGCGCGCGGGGTGGGGTGAGAGTCGACGTTGTCGTGGGCGTTGCATGGTCGTGTATTTTAAGTGTCGGGAGGGGACACTTCTCTGTTTCTCTTTCCTTCCTTTTTTTTCGCATCTTGTTCGTTTCCATGTTTCAAGTTTCCTAGATCACACTATCATCCCCCTGAACTGGTCCCGCGCTTTACTTGGCATACATGTTCTCCACGTCATCGTATATTCGGTATCATTCAGCATCAACTCTCTCTCTCCTTTTCTTAATATGGATTAGTCCATCGAAATGGCTTTACATGAAGACGTGGAGCGTTTAGAGACCCTCATGTATTTAATTATCGTCTCGACGATTGTAATGAAACGTCTAAGCATGATCGTCGCCTTAGTGAAGGATGTTTCGGGCACCGAGGGTTGTAGATCGCGTGAATAGGTATGGTATGATATGATTCGTTTATGGGGTGGAGTATCAGTGAAACTTGGAAGGGTTTGCTGTGGTTTTTTGGTCGAGCGGGTTGCGCGTCTGGCCGTGGCAATATATAAAAGGTGACTGTGGGGCGAGTCGGGCATGAGTCGAGAGTACGCGGCGGCACGTTTTTCGCCCGCGGGAGAAAACGAACGCGTTCGTTTTCGGTTGCCAAAAGGACTTTAACCATGGTCCATTACCATTCACGCGCGTATGTACCCATGAAACGCGGAAAGATCTGTCGTCTTAGAGATGACGGTGGCGTGCCAGCGAACAAGCCAGTGGTCAGTGAACAGATGGGGCAATTTGGCATGTGGGGAGGGTTTTCGAGATCAGAAAGGAAAAAAAAAAAAAGGGGGGGGGGGGTGCAGAACAGCATGACATGCTGTGTGGGGGCAACTCATACCCCGTATTCAAGGGACGACGGGAGTTGCCCATACGGAAAACATAAGCGTCGGGGAGGGACGCGTGCGGTACTGCGAGGACGCGGACCACGCTCGACAACACGCGGAGAACGCAGCGCCGTTCGGAACCTGCAAGGTGTCCACAGCAAAGCAGCAATCACGCGCGTTATGTTCTCGTCGCCAACTGGTTGTCGGCCTCGAACTCGGCGACCAGTCGAGCCTGTGCATCCAGTTTTTCTCCGTAAACGGACGGTCCCACCTGGACCTTTGTTTCCTGAAATCAATTTCGTGACTATCATTTCTGTGCGGATTCGAAGACGCCCCAAAGGGATTTTGTACTTGTTATCGTGGATAGAGTCCATGGTTCGATCTCGAACAAGGTACTACGTACCTATCTCTTAAATCCATGATTCTGCCTCGCTTCGTGCATTCGCCACGGGTTGACGACTCGCCTGAAAGGGTGTGTCTGAGAGTATCTCCGCAATGCAGACAAAGAGACCGAGGGTCTGTAAAATTACCATCAGCCGGTATCAGTACGACGAACGAATCAAATCGCAAGGCTCCAAGACCAGCCCTTGACAACGAGGTAAAAGAAAGTTTCGCTGATGGAATCCACCGAATGGCCTGGGTCGCGTCCCGGCCTGCCAACGAGGTTGACCTCTCTGGGACGCCACGTATAGATAAGCATCGTGTTGGAGACAGCGTCGACACCAGGGCAACCGTTTAAATGGGCCAGCTGAACTGGTACTCAGCTGTCTCGGCTTGTCGAAAGGACGGTGAAGAGAGTGGTTGCTGCTTTACGTACCTTGTTTTTCTGCCATACCCTCGAGACCCACAAATAGAAATCTACATCCAGTCCCTGAAGTCGCCCAATGATTGCGGTCAAGAAGCAACCTGCGTGTATGGTTTGCCAAGGTTACGATACAAAAAACACCACCGATCGGGGTAGCGATCTGGAACTGGGATTAAGTCGACTCTGATATTGAGTATTTACGTCTGCGACCGCGGCTTCCCAGAGCGTCATACGACAGAGCCCATTATCTAGTTTCGATTATCAGCATTACTATCACTCGTTAAGATTTTTGTCACTGTCCACTACCATGCCGCAGAACCATTCGGACGATAGCTTTCAACTGTACGATCTTCGTGTCGAGGTCATCTGCCCACCGAACGAGCGCGTCTTATGCGGCGCGAAACCGGGAGATCACCTCACTCTACAAGGCGAGATGCTTCATCTCCCTCCTGGCCAAGGTTTCTCCATCTATTCCCTCGGTGCGTACACAAACCAGACGGCGCTGTCCACGAAAGCGTGGTGACACTGCTGATAGACCTCGCCAATATTTAGGTGCTGTCCTCCCGCTCTTGGCAGCCAAGCAACGTGTGACGCATCCGCATGATTGGATGACGACGGATGCCGAGGTCGCGTGTCCGGATCCGCATTGCAAGTCACGCTTGAGGATCGCCCGGACAGGGCTTCGGACGTTTAGGCACGCTGAGGTGACTGTCGTCCCTATACCACCTTTGGGTGAACCAGAGGAGAAATCTGTTGGGAAATGAGGCGTGTGGGTAAGTCAAGTTTTTGAGTTGCATGCCGTGAAGTTGATTGTGTTTCGTTACCGAGTGTTGGATATCTTGGTGATGGTGGTTGTTCGGTTTGCGGTCAAAGGGTGTTAGGGTATAGCACGGGTAACACCGCGGGTCGGCCAGCCCACACCGTACCCTACTACCCGTACAACCTGATACCCTACTGAGGAGGTATAACAGATTGACTAGTCAGCTGTCGACGACTTGCTCATGTTGGGAGTGCTCCGCTGAATCCCTTCTGTCGTTTTTTGCTTCTCTCCGCTTTGATCAAGAGAGTTCGTTGTTCGTTGTTCGTTGAATGTGTTACTTTGTCGAGCGTAATTGTCAGTTAGTCAGGCGTGCGCTGTTGATTCTAGTCACACGACCTCTGCTCGAATCAACAACGACCTTTTTCTAGTCCATGTATCGTCAAGTTACCCATGTGCCCTCCTCGCCTCCCTCCTCAGTCGACCTCACCCCGTCGTCATCGCCCATCTTCGGGCCTGTCGACTCGTCGCCTCCATCCAGCCCAGCTCTCGTCCCATATTCGCTCGACTCACCCCTTCATCCGACTAGCACCCCGTTCTCGCACCCTTTCGCTGCGTCTACAAAAGCCATCAAACGACTCCCAAACTATGAAAAAAAGACGGACTCCCTGCAATGCACGCCCCCTGGGACGTTTACGCGTTCTGTCGTGCTGGGCAGGGCAGCCGCCTCGCGCTCCTTGCAGGAAGACGACTACCTGAGCAACGACTCTCCCAACGCGAGTCCTCCATCCCATCGCACGTCGAGGTACATCGATCGCGAGGAACGTATCTGGGATGACGCACTTCGGAAGCCATTCGACACTGGCATCGGCCAAATTGATCTCAGGTACTGCTATTTCCCCAGCGTGTCCCATTCGTTCATTATTTCTGAGCAGCAATCAACAACTCAAGTCTATACCTACTTCCATCGGTGATCTGTCCGGGTTTTTCAATACGCCCGAGTCATCTGAGCAGAGTCTCTTTTCGGGGCGCGCGTTGGCGCGTGTCAGCACTGAACCCCCCTTAGAGTCCTTCCGCACGCGTTCTTTCGAACGAACACAGTCGATCAGGGATTCTGGAAAAGAGCGACACGTTCTCAAGCTCTATCTTATGGGCAACATGATCACCTCGCTTCCCCCTGAACTCTTTTCAGTGAAAAATCTTACCGTCCTGAGTCTCCGTATGTTGACGGTTTTCTTCGTGACGCTGCATAGTCTTCATCTGATGGACGACCTTTTGAAGGGGGTAACAGGCTCACGTTCATACCCCCCGACATTTGTCGTCTGACGAACCTCCACGAACTGAACATTTCGAACAACCAGCTCAAATTCTTACCTTGGCAAATGCGCGACATGAAGATCGAGAAACTCCTCGTCAACCCAAATCCTTTCCTCCCAGATCCCTCCCAATCTTCTCCCAACCATGACCCATCATGTTCTCCACTCCGATCGCGTCGCTCCATGACGCGACTTCATTCCTTGCGCAAAGAAGCGCTGTTGGGCCCTACCAAGCCAGTTCTCTCCCCCATCACGTTTTTCCTCGCACGCGTCCCTCCCCTCACGGAGCTCTGTCTCCGCCTCCTACTCGCACCGTCTGAAACGACTCCCCCACACACCGTCATCGCAGACTACTACGGTCTCCCCCTCTCCGACCAATGGTCCATCCCACCCAACGTCCGTCACACCCTCATGGACGCCGTCCCCGGCATCCTCCGACCCCGCAAACGGATCTCCATCGACACCATCACGCTCGAAGACCAGCGCACGTCGACGGGCACACAGACAGGGACGTGTCCGAATCCGACGCACAGGGGGCGCGTGTTTGTGAAGCATGCGTCGGAGCGGTTTTCGTGGGAGCGTCGGATTGCGGGGGCGGATGTCGGTGGGGCGGTGCCGATAAGGTGGCGGGGGTGTCTTGGGACGTGTTTGGATTTCTTGGACGAGGAAGGGGAGGGGGAGGAGGACAGCGAGCCTGATCGGCGTGTCGTTGGCGTGGTTGTCGTGAGCCCCGAGGGGCGTGGCGAGGAGAGCGACGTCGACGTGGAATTCGCGGTTCAGGCGGTGGATCTTGGAAACGTCAGCCTTGACATGGACGATTTCGACGAGTAGAGGGAAGAAGGTCCCTTTTGAGTGTCGTATGCCGAGGTCATTTTTCTTTTCTTGGAAACACATGGAAGCGGTTGGGGATATGGATTCATCGGACGCTTAGATTGTAACATGAGATTGCAAATGTGTATGTAGTTTGTGAATGAGAGAAGCCCCCATGTTGTACGGGCGTTCGAAAGTGCTCTCGTAGTCGTTGGCGGTGACTTGATAGAATGTTTTGTTGTATATATCGTGAAACAGACGATACGCTACATGATGTTCCGAATGTAACTACATTGAGAAAATCTAGCCATGTACGATGCTATCCATTCGACATTGCAATTTCCGTTTCCCCCGACTGCGCCCCACCGCAAAAACACGCAATCGGAATATTAAATAGTTGTATGAGAGAGGTATCCAAAAAGAAAACGTCTCGTATCGCGTCCAAAAAGTCAGCATGTACGCAAACGAAAACACAGAGGGTATACTTGTGGGCCCAGGGGATCTCATAGCATCAACAACGCCATCGTCGTCACGAGCATCGCCATGAGGACCCCGCGTCCGAGTCCTCCAGATACTCGGACTCGGGGCGCAGCACCGTTGGTGTTGGTAACTGCTGTGGAGACGCTACCGATCGTTGCGGATGGGGCAGGGGCGTTGACGCCGTTCTCGGCGACGGCGACTTCGGAGAGGGCAGCGAAGCCGACCGAGGGTGGGTTGTATTGGAAGACAGAGTAGACGTTTTTCTGTGTGTGGTATTGGTTGTTAGCAAACGACGAACGGGTGGGCAAGCAAACAATGGGCGACGAGCAATGAGCCGGGCATACGAACGCGGGTGTCGGGGACAACGGAGAGAGGAGGGGTTGGAGGTTGGAAACGAGCAAACAGGGAAACTCCAATACGCACCAGGAATGCGTCCCCAATGATCCACGACGGCGTCGAAGTCCCAGCCGTCGAACCTATGTCGAAAAACGCACCGACACACTCGGTCGAGCTGATCGACGTGTACGCAAAATCGGCCGAACTCATCGCCCACGTGTTACCACCAAACGAAAACTCGACTGTGACCGACGTGGAGCAGGCTGTGTGTGTATGGCAAAGACGATGCGAGTGATGAGTAAAAAAAACACATGTAGAGGGTGCGGAGGACGTACGGTATTGGTAGTATCCGGACCATTGGCCCGTTGCGGGGGACGAGTCTGGTATTTGAGCGTAGATGGCTTCTATGGCGGACGTGGGCCCGGCGATGTTGGTCGTACCGGTGTCGATGGCTGCGATCGTCCCACTATCTATCGATATGGCAGTGCCTTGGACGGTCAACGCTGTCGGTTGTCCATCACACTTCGTTAGTCGTGGTTGTTCGTATTCAGATCAAAGACGACGGCGGCTTACAGTCGAGAGGGAGGTACCAGAAATTTGGGGTACCAGGAACATCGATGTAGTCGATCGAACCCGTGTACAAGCTACTGTTCGTGTATCCTGTTACACACCGTTAGACGTCCACTTGCAGAGATCTGTCACGCAAGACGCACCCAACGTGAGTTGGCCTCCGGGTTCCAACTGGGATGGATTCGAGGCATTCGAATACCTACGCCAAGTCTTCAGTTAAAGACACGCAAAACGAGTCCCCTCGGGTGTTCAACCTACCTCCGAAGCTGAACCGCGAACAAAGCCGAATCCATGGCACCGCTACCCGCAAGGGTTTGCCAAAACGGCATCTGCTGTGAATTCGCGATCGGATCCCAAGCCAAGCCCATGATTCCAGACACCGGTGATTGGAGGAGGTCCGTCGACATTTCATCCACCACGGCTGTAAGTAACACGCAACACGATCAACAACCCCCAACGAATCCTCGAGAAGCAAACCACGACGCACCAAAGCCTTGGTTCGAGACCGAGAAACCCGCCATCTGAACGACGTCTTGGGCAACGTAGCCAACGGCTGCCCCTGAACCGTATTGGATGGAGAACGTCGACGAGAGGTTCTGGAAGGTTGAGGATGAAGACGGGTCGAATGTGCTAATGCCTTTGCAGGCGGATCCACATGAGCTCGCGACGACCCAAAGGTCCCTGCACGCAAACATTCAGTCTGAAGAACAATGGGGCGAACGCGCTTTGGCACTCACGACGACCCCGTGTCTAACACGACATCGAAGGAAGTAAGAGGCGTCCCGATGGCCAGCGAGCCATAGTATCTGAGTACACCCACGAGTCAGCAAAAATAAGGGATACAACACTCCGGACCACGAACCCAGAATCATAGTTTTGATCGACGATCCTGCAACAAGCGTCAGCGCACACGCCAAACGTCCGACGCAAGTCAAGGAAAGAGGGCGTACAGGTTATAACCAGCACTCCGCTTCTGGTTTGGTTGCCCCCAGTACCTGGCGATGACGGAGTCCCGTTGGCGCTTGGCCAGGAGGCCAAGTTCGGTTGGGTCAAGACCGCTGGTAGGGGACCTCATCCGCAAGGGTATCGTCAGACCAGCCGGTGTTGGCGGATCCGTGGGCGCCCCATACGTCTCCAGCGAGAAACATAGTAATAGAATCCACCCAGCAGAGACGAGATTCGGTAGCATTTCCGACCAAGTGTACTGAGACCAGACGATCCTCGAATTCAGACGTCAAGCTGTCAAAAAAGCGTCCCTCCGGATCGACTACAAAGCTCGTGAAAGGTTGTGAGAGAGAGAGAGAGAAATGAAATGGCAAAGGTCGAGAACAAAGGAACGACTCCGGGTCTCTAGAAATACCCAGCTTGAGCGCCAAGCCAGTGCAGGTCACAGGAGGTTCGGCTCACGGGGAAGCTGCGGACTTGAGTGCGCGCAGCAGTGTTTGATGCGCAGCTGCTGAGGATACGGACGAATCGGATCATTCCCCACCGCTGACAAAAGATGACGATACATGGTATGTACAATAACAAGTAGCCTCACTACAATCTGGCCAAGCTCGACCCCGCTGGGTACCGGCTTGGCCACTCTCGTTAAAGTAGGTGCATGAAATACATATGAACACCTGGCTTTATAAACTTAGCCCGAGCACATCGGCCGCCTATCTACATATGCATCGCCAAAAACAAGTCTACATTAGATGTCCCTGTAATCCAAAAGTCCTTGAAATCCTCGGTCTATGAGAACACCGCAATGGAGAGCAATGCAGAAATAAGCAACGTTGCGGCACTGGAGGTGCGTGTTGTCACTGAGGCAGCGTTGGCAGTGGCAGAAGGGTCACCAGTTCCGAGTGTCTCGGTGGGGATAAGTGCGTCATTAACACCATTCATCGCGAGTGCTGTTTGGGACAGGGCCGCAAACCCTACGGAGGGTGGGTCATATCGTAATACCGAATACACGTTTTTCTAACATACCATGTCAGCTCATGTGAGAGACGGAGCGGAGGTGCTTACTAAGAACGTATCGCCGATGATCCACTGCGGCGCGCTGGATGAGCTAGGGACAGAATAGAATGCACCGTAGCAATAGTTAACAGAATCGCTTGGTTGAAACTGAAAGTCTGCGGGGCTGATTGCCCAGCTAGGTCCACCGAAAGATATCTCCACAGTGACCTCGTTGGTACATGCTACGACGATTATCAATACTCATGTCCTGTAGAAGCGAGTATAGGAGCTCACGGTAGCTATAAAATCCTTCCCATGCTCCAGTCCCAGGAGACGAATCAGGAATCTGAGCGTAAATGGCTGCTATCCCTGATGCAGGGCCAGCCACAAGTGTTGTACCAGTGTCGATGATAGCATAGGACCCAGGACCACTAGACAAGGATATGGACTTTCCTTGCACAGTCATTGCTACCGAACAAAGGTCATATGTCAGACAACTCGCAAAGGATTGCATCTTACACGTGATCTCTTGCAACCAGTATGTAGGTTGGCCGTTTGGGATATTTTGGTAGTCAATGTCGCCGGTATATAAACTCTCATTGACATAACCTTCATACTGAAAGGTAAGTGGATGTCTCTTAATATCCAAATTACGCTACCCATAGTCAACGATCCTCCGGGCTCCAAGTCGCCAGCATGTGTGTCATTGTTGTAGCTTGGATTTAAACACGTCAATCCATGTGTGTGCCAAGTACGATACCCCAACGTACCGGGTAAGTTGGAAAGCCATCAACGGTGAATCCCAGGAACCACTTCTAGCAAGTGCCTGCCAAAACGGCATCGCACCCGACGATGATAGTGATTGCCATGCAAGACCGATCAAGCCCGTCACGGGGTTCCGTAAGAAATTAGATGACGTTGTGGTTACAGAGCCTGGGAAGTAGTTGGATGAGTCGTCACAACCTGCGTGAAGGAGAACAACGACGTACCAAATTGCTGGTTCGACACAGCGAATCCAGCCATCTGCACGACATCTTGAACGAGCCCACCCATTGCTCCACCACTGCCATAGATGACCTCGAAATCACGGTTGAGGTTCTTAAATGTCGAGGACTTTGCAAAATTAAAGTTTCCAGTTCCTGCACACGTTGGCTCACAGCTTGACGACGCAACCCAGAGATCCCTAGGTGGACTTGCTAAGTATGTTGGTGTGCCTCGCGTTTTTCAGAACGTACGAAGAGCCAGTGTCCAGAATGATTTCGAAGGAATATGGTGGTGTACCAATGGCTAATGAACCATAGAAACTAAGGATGCCAGGTAAGATCAGCTTGCACCTCATCAAACGTTCCTACCTTGAGTCATAGTCTTGATTCACAATACTGAGCGCCAGCATCAGCGACATGTAAAGCGAAGAATCAGTCGGGAAACTTACAGGTTTTCTCCCGTTTCCCTCTTCGTAGCTGGTTGCAAACCGTACTTTGTAATGATAGCGTCTCGCTGGCCTTTTGCCCATTGAGCCCATTCCGTTTCATTGCGCACGGATCGAGGCCGCCGTCTTAGACTAATAGACTGTCCACCAGCTGAGACAACAGGCTCAAGCAGGCCAAGTACCTCCACTGAAAGAGAAAGCAGGATAAGTAACCCAAGCCACACAGTACGCGCAAACATGGGGAAGGCGAAACTGCTGCGCAAGAGGGAAAACCAACAGAGACCAGCCTAATTATAAAGTAATTGGAGAAATCATGGAGAAAAGGGCAACATTGTGGGAATGCTGTATTCTCGGGTAGCACCTGACCTACCTTGGCTGGGGGCATATTTACGGCAACCCAAGACTGAATTGCGAAAGGATCCCAGGGAAACATGGAAACCTTAGCGCCTCTGCGTTGCAACGCTGATTGAACTGGAGTTAGTCCACAGCGTGTGTATTCTCCACCTCGCATTTTTTTATCGAACAGAGAAATAACAACGTACGTGGTGAGGTCGTTTCTGACAGTCTGGCGACATGGATCATTGAAGATTGCGATCAAGCTTTCCCAGTGCCGTACCTGAGATTATGACATTCGAGAACATTGCATACAGTGGGTGACGGAGCTTGAATTTGGAAACGAACGTGGGAACATATACACAGTGTTGATACTGCACCGCTCACCTTGCTCGACTTGGACCGACGCCCATTCTCGATCCGTACAACGGGGATGGATATCTGAAGAATTCGACTCCGGATTAACCGTCCGCCTCGCCCTTTGCTGCAGTTGTGGGACGGTCAGTGTTTCATCCGGATAACTTCAGAGTTGCCTTTGTGACTAAGTTACCGTAATATTCTGATTGGCGGTTGTCAATGGTCTAGATGTCCGGAAGAACACACTCAGGAGTCGGGGGAGCCAAGAAGGCTGTGAAAAACCCCCAGCTGGAAATTCCATACATCCTATCGGGTTGTCGCATCCGGTGAAGCACACGACTCGAAGGTAATACCAGGCCATCGGTCATCGGCCCTCAGTACTCAATTCGCAACGATAATACATGTCACTTGGTGTCGATTTTTCCCTCGCCGCATTTGACCTAGTGCTCGAACAGAGAGATCCACCTCTCCATTGATAAGGGTGTGGCTGTGGCACATGAGTTCTAGTGATGATCATGATCATGCTGACTCGTGATGAGTCGAAGATACCAAAGAGACGGAGATAGCTGCACTACGCCGTGTCTGAATCTTCCTCTTTGGTCGTCGTTCCTTGCCGCCAAGAGCAACCTTGACCTCGGACGCCCCTGGCCGCGAACTTGATCAAATCCTATGCAGGAACACCGGTTGTGTTCCCTAGTGCAATGATCTATGTGCCGAGCCCTATACTTGAATCATTGAAGGGATTCAAGGACCCTGCTTTGTTGGCGTCGGGACACTGTTTGCCCTAAAACCGTTGAAGACGTTTGGACACGAGGATAGGCTCCTGCAACGTCCAGCTCTTCATGACCCAAATCCGGGCCCGACGTTGCACCAACAAGCTCAAAGAAAGTCATGAAACATACATTCCCCATGATCTGTTTACAGAATCAACCGCGTTACCACAGGCATCGTAAAATCGAACTTGGTATAAACTGATACCACCCGGTTTACCGTGCTTACCCTGACCCCACGCCCATCCTGGACGCGTACCAGGTACACCGGGAATGGACATTCGAAGAATTTCAGAACTTCTTTTCGCTTCATCTGCATTCCTTCTCGCAGCTTCGATTCTGGATTGTCCGCCTCGTCATGGACCACGGCTTTGGGATAGTCAGTGTTCCATCCGGATAATTTTAGCGCCGCCACTTACGCTTAGAGCATTCCGGTTCGTTGTTGTTACTGCTCCAGACATCTTGCCAGGCGTCCTTTAAAATGTACTCCATGAATTCGAGAAAGATGTGGAACACGTTCTGGGCGTGCCAATTCCATGCGCGGCATAGATAGTATTGTGTCGGGTTGTTCATCAAACCGGAAGCATGCGACGCAAAGGTGACCGTAGTGGGTACTAGGCCATCGGCCTCCAGTTTGTAATGGTGATAGGGGTCGCCGAACGTAGAATTTTCCACTGGCTCGCAGCATCTGACTCGGTGCTCGAACAGAGAGAGATTCAGCTCTCCGTTGACGAGCGCGTGGCCGGGTGGTGGCGACTTCATAATATTATTGATCCAATCCTTTGCTTTGCACGCTGCAGCCTTGACGCCGCTCCACACGGTTCCAAATATCGCGCAGAAGAGGTCTACGATCATCCAAAATACAGAGTCGGTCGAGTCGTCGAAGTTGGGGACAGGGAGATTGGGTATCATAAAGCATTCTGGACTAGACGCGAGGAAAGAGTTGACGGAGGCGCTACGTCCACACCAGTCGAAGAGCGAGACATCACCAGTGCGTTTCATGAGCTCCTCTTGCAAACGGAAGAATGCACGGGACCCTTCCCCATACATAGCTGGCAAGCTGATGTCGAAAATACCAAGGAGACAGTACGCCATGTCTTCCACTTTCGTCGTCCTCCTTCTCGCCGCCCACAGCAATCTCGACCTAACATCCCTTGTGCCAACCTTGAAGCTGACTAATTCTTCCTTAGGAACACCGGTAGTGTTCACTAACGCATCTTTCCAGATGTCATTAGCGCGATGATCCACGAGCCGAGCTCTGTACTTGAACGAAGAGATGGAAATCTTTTCCTCTTCTTCGTCAGTGTCAAAATCGTTGGCTTCCTCTAGCAAGGTCCACCGTTTGCTGTAAAACCGAAGACGTTTGGACGCGATCATCTCCTGCAATGTCCAGCCCCTTGTGACCCAAATCGGTAGCTTGCGGTATTTACCCATGAGTTTGCAATCCTCGACACTCGGGAAATTGTCAACGAGGTGGGTTATTAAGTGCGCTGTTTCGACTTGGGAATCCGGCTGCACGGATCGGAGTTGGGGAGAAGTTCTATTGCGAAGGCGGTCATGGAGAGAAAGGTATGGTGCAGTCTGGAGAGTTGTGACATAGGCGTGGGAGGACGTCGGCGCTGCTGATGGATGGGAAAGGGGAAGAGGTCCCCTGATCTCAGGATCTTCAAACCACCGATTACCATGTTCATCGTCCGCAGCCGGTAAACGGCCTTCTTCGACATCATCGACATCATCGAGGTAAACGATCGTCAGATCACTGCAGCGATACCAGAGGAACATGCAGTTGATGGATTCCGACGTCTCAGCATAGTCCTTCTTATTGATACAACACGTGTCGGACCACGCCCAGCGAAATCCGCACTTCGCTGCAAGGCAGCAGAACTCTTGGAGCTTTTCTACGCCGGACGAGAGATCGCTGACCTCGTTTTTGGGAAGGTAAAGAACTTTTGGGTGTTCTTCCACTAGATGATCATCCATGGAATAGATGCCACGGGTCGCCTTTCTAACATCGTCGAGGGTGGGTTCTCGCCCTCGCCAACGATGGGAGAACATGGCGTACGCCAAGTACTCAGCGATGAAGGAGTCGAGATGACCGAGCTTCGGACGCTGGGATGGGCATTCCGGGTCGATTGGGGCAGCAAGGTGTCCAGCTTCCCAGACAACAGCTTCGAGCTTTGCATTATAATCCCTTCTCATTTTGAGAAGCGAGACGATATCTGATCGTTCGAGGATGAGTCCGGTATATGTGTCTACGAGCCTGAAGGGCATGTTCTTCGTGTACTTGGGGATGAGAAAGACATCGACGTGGCTTCTGACATCCGCCGCGAAATCCCGATCGTCTGGCTGATGTCACAGACGCGTAAGTTTCGGGGGGACTGATGGACTGGTAGAGAGGCGTAGTCGGTCACTCACGTGCATAGCTCGCGGAGCCGCGATGTCGCCACGTTTGATGTTGGGAGTTAGGGCTCTGGAAGATAGGCTGACTAGTGTAGAAAGACAAAGGTCGAACTCCCCGATACTATGACGGGGAGCGAACAAGGAGCAGGTAGCGTCGCAAGCCTGAGGATGCTATTTAAATGTTAATGGAAGTCTCAAACGTCAGGGTTGCGAAGCCTCGGAGGAACGCGAACGGCGAGAATACGAAGTCTGAGGACCTATTTCGCAACAGCGCACCAGACCACTGGGATGATACTCAGTCTCGCTAGCATGCTGAGCACGGCCATGTCCCGCCTCGTGTCGTGTGGTCACTTGTCTTGTCACTAGTATCAGACTATCAGTACGATCAATCGCCGAATGAATCGATAAAGTTTACCTCGTGCCGATTTCCTATGTTTTTTCAGCCTCGTTGTCACTTGGCAGGTCCTCGTGCAAAAGGGTCAAGGATCTGGTGACGGGTACTGTGTCACTGCCGTCGTCCGAACTTCCAGTCAAGTTCTCCGACTCGAACCTAAAGGGCCTAAGGTAATTTGGAATCTCCGCCCATTGCCCATCATTGGAAGAATAATTGAAATGATCTGGTGATGTGACCATTGCATGCGACGGAGTCCAACATAAAGTTCTAAACCACCGTCAGACTCACGGTGACGAGCCAGACTCGGACTTGTTTAGGCTCATATGTCATGGCATATGATGAAGTCGTACCAAAGGCGAGTTCTTGAACTCGAATCCCGGTCACCCGCCATACTGTTCTCACCGAATCCCATCCATCACTTATTTAAATAATACTAAATCGCCAAGTCTCCTTCCTGTAGCTAGGGTGCGGTACTGCATGACCCGTTCCAGGGTTTAACAGAAGAAATAACACCCTTCTTGTCAAGTATGCATCGCCTGGGGTTTACTGGGATGTTCACGGACGACGATTCCAATGGAATCATGCGATGGCGAGTTCCGCAGGGCGATAAGGCAATTACCACTGATGTCCCCAAAATGATTTACAAACCAGAAATGGGTACGGTCATCGAGCCACTCTGACACCTCTGAATGGGACACTTGTTTATTACATTCCTCATGATCTGTTTACAGGATCCACCGCGTTACTACAGGCATCGTAAAGTCGAACTTCGAATAATTTGATTCCACCCGGTTTATCGTGCTCACTCTGACCCTACGCCCATCCTGGACGCGTACCAGGTACACCGGGAATGGACATTTGAAGAACTTCAATACTTCTTTTCGCTTCATCTCTATCTCTTCTTGCAGCTTCGATTCTGAATTGTCCGCTTCTGGATTGCCCGCCTCTAGAATGTCCGCATCTAGATTATCCGCCTCGTCATCGACTTCGGCTTTGGGATAGTCAGTGTTCCATCTAGATAGTTTTAGCGCCGCCACTTACGCGTAGAGCATTCCGGTTCGTTGTTGTTGCTCCTCAACTTGATCTTCTGCAAGATACATTGCCAGATACGCTCCAAAAAGTAGTCTATGAGATCGAGAAGGATGTGGAACACGTTCTGAGTGTGCCGATTCCATGCGCGGCATAGATAGTATTGTGTCGGTTTGTTCATCAAACCGAAAGCACGCGATGCGAAGGCGACCGTAGTGGGTATTAGGCCATCGGCCTCCAGTTTGTATTGGTGATCTGGGCCCCTCGGCTCAGAAACTTCAAGAGGCTCGCAGCGTTTGACTTGGTGCTCGAACAGAGAGAGATTCAGCTCTCCGTTGACGAGCGCGTGGCCGGGTGGTGATGACTTCATAATATTCTTGATCCAATCCTTTGCTTTGCCCGCTGCAGCCCTGATGGCGCTCAATTTGCCTCCAAATATCAAACGGAAGAGGTCCAGGATCATCCGGGATATTGAGTCGGTCGAGCCGCCGAGGATCGGGTCACGGGGATCTGGTACTGAGAAGCATCGTGGACCAGATGCGAGGAAAGAGTTGACCGAGGAGCTACGTCCACACCAGTCAAAGAGCGAGACATCACCAGTGCGTTTCATGAGTTCCTCTTGCAAACGGAAGAATGCACGGGACCCTTCCCCATACATAGCTGGCAAGCTGATGTCGAAAATACCAAGGAGACAGTACGCCGCATCTTCCACTTTTGTCGTCCTCCTTCTCGCCGCCCATATCAATCTCGACCTAACATCCCTCGTCCCAGCCTTGAAGTTGACTAAATCGTCCTTAGGAACACCCGTGGTGTTGAACAGCGCGACTTGCCAGATGTCATTCTTGCGATGATCAACGAGCCGAGCTCTATACCTGAACGAAGATATGGAAATCCTTTTCTCTTTTTCGCTAGTGTCGGGATCGTTGGCTTCCTCTAGCAAGGTCCATCGTTTACTGTAGAACCGAAGACGTTTGGACGCGATCATCTCCTGCAATGTCCAGCCCCTTGTAACCCAGACCGGTAGCTTGCGGTGTTGACCCACGTGTTTCCAATACTCGAGACTTGGGAACTTTTCAATGAGGTGGGTCCTCAAGTACGGTGTGTCGACTTGGGAATCCGGCTGCATGGATCGGAGCTGGGGATAAGTTCCGTTGCGAAGGCGATCATGAAGAGAAAGGCATGGTTCAGTCTGGGGAGTCGTGACGCGAGTGTCGGAGGATGTCGGCGCTACTGATGGACAGGAAGGGAGAAGAGGTTCCTTGATCTCAAGATCTTCAAACCACCGATTACCATCTTCATCGTCCACAGCCAGTAAACGGCCTTCTTCGACATCATCGACATCATCGAGGTAAACAATCGTCAGATCACTGGAGTGATACCAGAGGAACATGCAGTTGATGGACTCCGACATCTCGGCATAGTCCTTCTTATTGATACAACATGTGTCGGACCACGCCCAACGGAATCCGCATTTCGCTGCAAGGCAGCAGAATTCCTGGAGCTTTTCTACGCCAGAGGCGAGGTCAAGAACTTCTGGGTATTCTTCCAGTAGATTGACACCCATGGAATAGATGCCACGGGTCGCCTTTCTGACATCGTCGAGGGTGGGTTCTCGACCTTGCCAACGGTGGGAGAACATGGCGTACGCCAAGTACTCGGCGATGAAGGAATCGAGATGATCGAGCTCCGGACACTGGGATGGGCATTCTGGCTCGATTGCCGTGTCAGGGTGTGCCGTTTCCCAGATAACAGCTTCGAGCTTTTCATTATAATCCCTTCTTTCTTTGAGAAGCGAGACGATATCCGATCGTTCGAGGATGAGTCCGGAATACGTGTCTATGAGCCTGAAGGGCATGTTATTCGTGTACTTGGGGATGAGAAAGTCATCGACGTGACTTCTGACGTCCGCCGCGAGATCCTGATTGTCTTGCTAGTGTCGTAGACGCGTCAGTTTCCGTGAACTGATTGTCTGCTAGCGAGCTTGGCGAGGTCACTTACGTGCATGGCTTACGGAGGTCCAAGAACCGTGGCGTCCCCGCGTTTGGTGATTGGGAGTGATTTCGAAGCCGAGCGCTGAGCTCTGGAAGACGGGTTGATTGGTGTAGAAAGACAAAGGTCGAACTTGCCGTATGACGGGAAGCGAACAAGGAGCGGGTAGCGTCGCAAACCTGAGGATGCTATTTAAATAATAATGCGAGCCTCAAGCGCCAGGTTGTGAAACATTTTCACCCGGAAGAATGCGAACGCCAAGCGGCGAGAATGCGAGGTGGCAAGGATCTATTTCGCAACGGCGCCCGGTTCCCACTGACCCTAGATAGTAGGCCAGAGATCACTGATACTCACTGGCAGGCAGCACGGTCATGTTCCGCCAGGCTCGTGTCGTGTGGTCACTTGTCTGGTTACTATCAATTCGATATTGAAATCGCTGGATAAATCGACAAAGTTTACCTCGTGCTGATTTCCTACATTTTTTTTTGGCTTCATTGTCACTAGCAGGTCCTCGTGTAAAGGGTCCACCGCCATTCGAGTTTACGGGCGCTCGTCCGAATTGGTCAAGGCCTCCAACTCGAACCTAAAAGGCCCAAGGTTTGGAATCTCCATCTATTGCCCATCACTAGTGGGGCGAAAGGAACAAATATGGGTGTGCTGAGGTCGTGGATAGGTGGGTCTTTGCAGGCCAAGTCAGCATGCCGACGAGGGCAGCAACGAACTCCTAGAAGAGCCAAGCGATGCTTTGACTGGTAGCTGGGTCTGGCGTTCTTGGGTCTGTCGGTGAGGACCCCTTGTCAGAACGTATGCTCACAGCGATCATTTCGATGATCGTAGCGGCACAAGTCTTGGTTTTGACGACACCCCAATTTCACGAAGGGGTAGTCAACGCACGTTTTGCACGTGTCTGCCAGCTCCACAACTTCCCGGAACACTACTCCCATCTGAACTCGGGCCCCCTTCGTCCGACGCGTCAGGTACTAATCGGCTACCGCGTTGCTTCCATTCCATCATGCCGCCCACTCAATATGGATCCCAACGCTGTTGCAGCGTGTAAGTAATATCTTGAATCACCTGGATTGCTGCAGCTCGGTATGTAATTTTGCCGATGCTAGCCGACAGAAACCTGCTTGAGAACTTTTCCGTGAGGCGAACTATGCAAAGGTGGTCCCGTTCATGAAACCGTGCGGGCTACAGTAATCTCCGTCGCTGACTCGGGAGATGTGCAAACTGAATTATGGCAGCGGCAGAAACCTGCCAGAAAGGTATGTAATACAATGTTGATGCTATCGGACCACGTCTGGCGAAATCCACACTTCGCCGCTGTGCGGCAAGCTCCTGCGGGTTCCTTTACGCTAGATGGTAGGTCGCTGACCTCACTGTTGGGAATGTGAAGAGCTTACGGGCTTTCGTCCACTAGATCGTTGGAGTAGATGCCATCGTCGCCTTTCTGGCATTGACGAGGGTGAGATTTCGACCTGGTCAACAGTAAGGATAACATGGCGAGCGTCGAGCACCTGGAGATGAGGGCATCGAGATGGTCGACTGGGGTAGCGGGGTGTTCAGCCTTCCCAGTCAACGACTTCGAGCTCTGCATGATAATCTCTTGAGAAGCGAGATGATCTTTGATGACTCAAGGATCAGTCCAGCGAAGAGATGTCGTCACGCTTGGTTCTTAGGAGTTAATGCGGATGTGTTGGCTGGTATAGGAAGAAGCGAAAAAGTATTACTGGCGTGATACTCGCTAGCAGGCAACGCGGTCATGTCCGATGCGCCTCGTGCTGTGTAGTCACGACTCACTATCAGTACGATCAATCGGATAAAGTCTACCCCACTGATGTCCTGCATTTTGGAGCCTCATTGCCGATGAATTTGTAGTTTGGCCAGCCTGTGACTGATGGCGTACTAGAAGGGTCGAGGGTCAAATGGCCCGCGAGAAGCTGAAGCCACCAGAACACCCTCATTACCCCTTTCCAACGGGCTCTCGTAAAACGAACCTCCATCTTGGAGCAACAAGCACGTACAACCTCGAAACGAAGTTATTCCAGAAATTGAGATCGTCTTGATCATTTCGAGGGTTACGACGTTCAGCATTCTAGATCACTTGCCCCTCTGAGAGGCAGGTCAAGACTTGTCTCGAACAGCCTGAGATCATCCTACTAAAGCGAGTTGAACTCGGATCTTGCTCCGTATCCTTGTCCTCGAATTCGACCTTGCCCTGCAAGTCTGCCAACGAGTTCTCCGATATTACAGTAGTCGCTGGGCTCCTTCCTGTAACCACGCATGTACCACTCTCAAGTCGTCCACGATGCGGTACTGCCGCTGACATGGGTAAGCCCCAACTCCGAATCCTCTCCGTGTCCATCTGTACAACCCGTTCGAAGATCCCAACGAAAGGTAACGACATTCCTCCGAGCGCAGTCCCGCTTCATGAAGGGCCCAATGGCCAGTTATATATCGCCCGCGGTGTACTAGGGGTGACTCATTCGTTCCTCGATCTCAGCAGAATGCTGATGCAGTGTCCGAGTTCCGTAGGGTGAAATGCGTGAGTAGTCTGGCAGTGTCCGCACGCGCTTGTAATAATCGTGCCACACAGACATTGGCACGACGAGCTACTCATCCAGCCGAGGTGCCCAACTTCGAGACAGATATGGCCGAAGTCGCGCCGTACGTGCAACATCTCGCGAGATCGCCTGGTGATGCGGATGATGTGACTGACGTGTCATCAAAGGTCTTCGAGTACGAGGTGCTGACGTGTGCCTCAAGCTTGCGATTCCAGCTGGAGTCACCACAGCCCCTCCCGTCAGCTACGGAGACAACAGGAACGACCGCGTGGTCGCCTGTCCGCAGAGACGGCGTGTCGGCAACGAGAACTCCATGTCCTGCTAGCCCTCAGCCGAGAAAGGCCTTTGGGGGGCTCGCGCCCTTTTCATGGCTCAGTCCGCATGGACAGCCTGCGTGAGCTTCTCTCTTCGTTACCACCAATATGCGCCTCTTCCAACGCCTCTTCAACAGAACAGCACCCGTCGAGACGAGAGACAAAAGGGACCAGAACGCCCCACCGCCATACATGAGCCCTATAGGCGGCCGGCTTGAGCTGCCCAAAGAACCATGTCCCATTCCCCTCAACCCCCGTGAAAGTGTCCAGTTCAAGCATTTTGCGTATGTTTTCGTTGCGAATGTATCCGCGAGTACACATTCACGTGAGGCTTCAGTCAGTCCAAATGTTTTACCTTGATCGACGACACCCCTTCCGTGAGCTGCGTTCGTTATTTAGTTCCCTTGTGAGGCTCACCGGCTACGAATATCATTTAGATGCAACACTCATGGTCACAAACACGAGCGGCTCTCGCCGGGGCTGTCGATGTACTGTCTTCAGATGACAAGTGGGACGGGTTAGATGTCAGATTTATACATCACGGGGAAGCTCGTCCCTGTATCAAGGTAAGGTCTTGGTTGCATTTCTGACTGCATGACTTGAATGATCGCTCTCAGACTAGGGAAGACTTTGAGCGCATCTTCAATTCCATGACCACTTGGAGAGGTCAGCTCGAGCTCAGCTGACGCCGTTGTTGCTGGTAACACTGACATGACGTCCAGGCGAAAAGGCGATGGCCGCAAGGGTGGCCCGGGTGTTCGAAGAAAGTCTTCCACTGATCTATGAGACGTCTACTCCGAGACCTGTCATCCTCCTGATCATCACGGACGGCATTGCGAGTGAGTGATTTATCCTTGGAACCAAAGACCGAGACAGACCTAACCAATGGGACCAATTAGCTGATGCCCAAAGGCTTCTCGACGTCATCATCCGCTTTTGTCAGGAACTTGACGAGAAACGTATCCCCCCCCACATGTTCCGCATTCACATACTGCAGATGGGCGAGGACAGGAAAGCCGTCAAGCCATTGCACGATTTGCGTGATCGAATAACCCAGCGGGACCGTGACAGGGTAGGTAGTTCTTCGTTGTGTCGTCTTTGCGGGCATTCATGTTTGGTGTTGATAGCGTATACTCAACGTCGTCAGTTTCCACCGAGGAAGGGGCCTTCTCAACGCCCAAAACATCATCAAGCTCCTTCTCGCATCGACACATATCCCGGTCGAAGAAGATCCTGATATTGGTGAGAGGCAACCCCCAGAAGTAATAGAAGCACAGTACCAAGCACTGGAGGGGATGAGAGCGATGGGGAGCAGGTGAAGATGGTTGGTACCCACATCACCCTGACACAAGGGGACAGCGAGGGTAGCACGTTTACACCTTGGGGTACCCCCCAAGTTGCTTTGAGCACTGGCGATCAATTTCTTCTTTTTGCAGACCTGTGGAACAATAAATTATACCGAGTCCATTCTCTGGTCATCGTTTGCTTCTAAGCACACATGTTTGATTAGTAATAAAGGCCTGCTGACATGACGAAAAGCGATGCAACCAATAGCATTAATGCAACGATGCAAAGTAGAAGGTGAGCAGCGATTAGTCAGCAAAGTTTCTCGCAACTACCCATACTACAGTAATGCAGAAAACCAGTCCAGTTCGGTACAGCTCTAGTAAGACGTCGTTTGTGGTGTCAGCTTCGCGGTGGTAGGACTCACTCGGAGCGCATGCCAGTAGGCAGTGATGACGCCTCCGATCCGATTCAAGCCGGTCGTACGTGTTGTGGTTTGCTGTTTGCCTGAAACTCCCGCTTATAGCGGCTTTTGCGGCGCAAGCTTTTCCGCACTCTCAAAACGACCTCCACGGCCCTCGTCCGGTCAAGTCAACAATCTCTTCCATAGAGTAATCCCTTGGACCTCCCCAACTCGTTACCATGGCTCACTTGGCACCGTCTGGAAAGTGGGATGCAAGGTAGTTGCCCTTTTTTTTCTTTCTGGCTTGTTCTGGCACAAAACGTTGACGTTCATGTTGCTAGATACCTTGGCCCTATTCCCCATGACGCTTCTTACTACTCCAAGTGCATGCTCGGCGGTGCCCTCGCGTGTGGCCTCACACATGCCGGTATCACACCACTCGACGTGGCTAAATGTAACATGCAGGTACGGTCCAATCTCAACAATTCCAAACGACCATTTCTCAACCAAGCCCCATCAGGTGAACCCCGCTAAATACAAGGGCCTCACCTCCGGTCTTTCCACCCTCGTGCGTGAGGAGGGGCAAACTGGTATCTGGAAAGGCTTTGGTCCCACCTTGGTCGGATACTCTCTCCAGGGCATGTTCAAGTACGGTCTCTACGAAGTGTTCAAGGACGCCTACATGAACATGGCTGGTGAAGAGCTGTCCAACCAGTACAAGCCTGCCATCTGGCTCGCAGGTTCCGCCTCGGCCGAGATCTTTGCCGATATCGCGCTCTGTCCACTCGAGATGACAAAGGTCAAGATCCAGACCAGTCCAACTGGCACGTTCCCGACGGCGTTTGGCGCTGCCCTCCGCGAGATGAGCAGGAATAAGATCGAGACGCGGTATCCGTTTGGCTCGATCGTTCCTCTGTGGTCACGTCAGGTCAGCACTTTTGAGGGATTGGTTGAGTTCTCTGTTATTCAACACGACCGCGTTCGTTTTAGATCCCTTACACGATGGCCAAGTTCTTCTTCTTTGAGAAGATCGTGCAATTGTTCTACACGCACTACCTCACGGAGCCCAAGGAGAGTTACTCCAAGACGACTCAGCTCGGTGTTACCTTTGCCTCTGGTTACATTGCTGGTGTCGTTTGTGCTATCGTGTCACATCCTGCTGACTCGGTTGTGTCCTTGATGGGTAAACCCGCGAACAGGGGCAAGAGTATTGGTCAGATTGCATCGGAGACAGGTGCATTTGCCCTTGCCACCAAGGGCCTTGGTACCCGTGTGATTATGATCGGTACCTTGACTGGTGAGTACTATCCATGACATTCGACAGCGTATGTCGATCTAACACGCATAACAAGGCTTCCAATGGTGGATCTACGACTCCTTCAAGTCATCGATGGGCCTCGGCACCACCGGTGGCAAGTAAACGACCCGACCTATGGCGCATACAAGGCAGTCGTGTTCTCCTTTTCGTTGTGCATAATACCTCGCTCGCAGGATGACTGTCTATACGTGATAGAGTTTTTGTTTCTCTCGTCTAGACTAGGTGATGACATGACGTACCATCTCGATGATCATGTCTGGGCTGCCTTGACCGCTCAGACGTGTTCAATGGATTTTCGTTTCTTTCTGTGCCGAGGAACTTTCTATACTTGCCATGTTTATCTTTGCCTTTCCCGTACGCTCCTTTGGATCCTGCGATGCAATGGAGAATATGAACCCGTTTTACGAATATCGCTTGGTTTGTCGTCTGAACCATACCCAAAGTATTGAAATGGTGTCGTGGCAGTCTGAACCCAAGGGGAAATAAGACGCGACTCGACCCCGTATGACTATTGTCCCCGCGAAAGCATATGCAAGCCAAGTGTTGGGCTGTGATTCGTGAGTACCCGAGTCCGTAGATGGTCTAGTCTACCGCCAAGTAGGCACATTCCCAACGATGACACCAATGATGACCGACCTCGGAATCCCGGAACGTCCGTCGGGGATTCCGAGCTCAGGAAGGCGGCCCGCTGGGAAGCCACCCCGCGGACCCGATCGGGTATGGTACCAGGTACGCGTTCGATGTCCATCGACACCGACGTGATCTAACCACCCGACTTTAAAAGGTTTAGAGCGCATGAGGTGAGGAAGTAAACCTGTGCATATCCGAGGTCACATAATGATCGCCCTAGGTCATGACATGACCGTCGTCAGCTGGTTGACCTAGGCCTGGCCCTGTCGACGCTGACATGCTGACTCGGACCAAGGGATGTCGATGGGGACCCACAGGGCCGGCCTGGATCTGTCAGCACGTACTCGATTTTGAATTGGAGAGGGCTTCGAGTCACTCGTTTGAAAGCAACGACGGTCGTCCCCGTACCAAGGCATATACACCAAGTACGATGATATCGTGTGTCCAAATCAAAAAAAAAAAAAAAAAAAAAAAAAAAAAAAAAAAAAAAAAAAAAAAAGAGCGCCATCGACGGGCGCACAACGGCAGACGTCGGACGTGTTCAAACGCGGAGCGGAGCGGTACGTACGAAAAAAAAGTCCCCCTTCAAATCCGCACCGGCTTCTCAACGTCCAACTTTTTGAGAAACACGGATCAGCGATTCGGAGAGAATGAAAAATGGGGGACACAATGATCCATGGCTGTACGGCGGACTTGTGTGTGTGTGTGTGGCGCTCCCCTCCGATCGCGCGCGACGGCGGTGGTGCATCTCATGCCAACGCCACCGCACCCGCCGACGCACAAGGGCAACACGATTGGAATTTGGTGCGCCGCAGCGCGGAGGGGGGGTACTCAATACAGTATCATATCAATGAATCGACCGTCCAAATGGAGAGATGGCGGGAGAACGAACTTGCCGTAGTACAAGTGCGTTAGCGTCGCAGGATGGCCCGGGCCTGTCGTCCCATCGTCTTCCTTGCTTCGACGTTCGGACGTTGAACGTACGCTCAGGGACCAGGGGCGGAGTGCTTCGGACGGGGAAGGAGAGTGGATCCCAGTATCCCGATCACCCGGAACTCAGGAGGGGGCACTTTGTTCAAGCGAGTCGCTGCTCTTGGCGTATCCGTCCCGCGCCAAGCCCAGCGGTCATAGGGTCACAGACACACAGTGCTAGCTTCTGAATCCTATGGGGTGCGCCACCATCATCACGTCACGGCGAGCGTGAGGTCAGAGATTCCGGTCTTACAGACGCACCGGCATATGTGCTGATTCTGAATCCTATGATTTGGAGAGCGGCGCTCCGTCTTGACGGCACGGAGGTCCAGCCAACGGCGGGTGGCAACGAACTTGCGGGTAGCAAGTGTAAAAGTCCGTCACTGGCGCGCAGCGTTGCCGCCGATCAAGTCGATAGGATCAACTTGGTTCTTTTCACATGTACGGGCGGCTACGCAGACTCGTTCAGAGGTGCACGTTGGAGCAATAAAAGTCTCAAGTCCACTTTCAACTCCGGGGTGGGATCTACGTAGGTCCCGAGTAACGATATATATGAATGTGGAGATGAGATGACCTCGTGGTGGGATGGTGGATTGACCGGAATACGATCAAGCAGGTTCTGGATCCGCGAGTGCGCACAAAGGGCGTAATATGACCGTGGATGGCATGAGAGAGTGAGCGATAAGCAGCAATGACTCAAGCATGTTTGAGTTTTGACGGGCTCGACTCCGTTGGCGTGTGAAATGGCCGGCGGCATTGTATTATGGAAGAAGGGGTTTGGTACGGTAAAGTCGTCTATCCGGGGCGTAACTATCGAATGATTCGGGTTGCCGGAGAATGTGAACGCCAACCTGCCTGACGAGTCGTGATGTGACACGTGGCCCGTCGTAACAAGACATGCGGAAGAACGTCGTGACTCGTTATCCGAGGACGCGGCAACCGTCGTATTGGACAACAATAGACATCGCTCACTGCGAGGCCTAGAGACGAGCGAATGAACACATCAAAGGTTTGAAGGGGATTCATGACTTCTTGAAACGTCTCATGCCTGTCCATCCGACTCAACTGCGTCGTAGTCAATGTACTGCTGCACTATTATGAAATGCGCCGATATGTCCACGACTCGGCGCAACATCAGGATTTGCAACGCGTCGCGAACTCGCGACGAAAAGCATCTCAGATATGTGTACCTCGTGTCGTACTGAGGTGCAACCTTGAGCTTGACTCCGGCGTTGGTCTAGAAGAATGGAATGAAGCAAAACATCCGTGTGAGAGCGAAGACTTGGATAGGTAGTAGATAGTAATTCGCTTCCCTGATAGGACCTGTCCTAGTCATCGCATGTCGTTACCCAGGTCCTATCTTTTTTCCCGAACAGAAAGGAGGGTCGCCTCGTGTGCGGGCATTCACGTCAAACGTGGTGCCACACTGCTGACCAGGACCGTGATGAGCTGTCAGTACAACATACTGGACCCAGGGGACAATAGTCAATTAAACGACACTGCCGCATCGCCGGATATAGCGGTGAATGGTCCACGGCTGTGCGCGCATGAGAGACTCGCCGGGTCAGGTGCACACTACGCTATCGGCTAACATGACTGCAGCCTCGTCGGCACGTTCGACTGTCCCCCTGGCCGACCCAATCGTCATGACAACGATAGGAAAACAAGCAGAAAATGGTGCAACGTGGAAGGACGAACCTCCTCCAGCTCCACGTGGTGCCAGCAGTGTCAGATAGACCTGATGACACTCCCGGGGCCCTCACATGCGATTTGCGAAGAAGAGCGAGCGTGTATCTACGGCAACTCATTGCAGTGTCGGACACGGCTGATCTCTTGTCAAATTTATGGTGGCTGCGTCGACCCTGTACGAGGATGTGAACGTGTGAAGGGCAAGTATATATTAAACTTTGCTCCGATGCTTGTGACCATCATATAAATCACCGCCTCGTCCCCCGTCCTCCCTTCCCCCAACGCTCCTTCCCTTTGGACATGATCATGCACCCCTCCTATTCCCCCCTCTTCACACTGGGCTTGCTCGCCGAACACTCCCCCATCACCCCGTCCTCGTCCTCCCCGACCAGCAGCCCTCTGGAGGACGCACCTCCCAATGACGATCCGTCTGCCATCTATTTCACACTTCAGACCGGAAAGCGGGACACCGTCGAGCTCCGCTCTTTCCTCTACCTCGACTTGGCAGACCGCAAGCGCCATGCTCCGTCCCACAGACGCAAGTTCTCCATCCTGTCCAAGTCCACCAGTTGGACATGCACCACCGACGTGAAATCCGTTTATGATTTTGCGTACGTTCCACTACACGTCAATTCATCTCACCACCTTCTCACGCCCTCTCAGACGAACCGAAAAACCTATGATTATGACACCTCCCGCACCCGTGGTACCTACTCGTCGCCGGACGTCGAAAGAGTCATTGCGGACCATCCCCTCTCCGAAACCAGCACCATCCATCATGTTACCTGATCTTCCCATTGCCTCCGATCCCTGTCCTCCGCCGTCCCCTGTCCCACCATCTTCTTCATCAAAGAAGCGCTCAGCCTCCACCGTCGTCAGTTCACTGCTTCCTTCCACCCCCCGCTTGCGGCGACCAGCATCGTTACGTTCTGAATCCATCGCTTCTCGTGATCGTCGAAAGAGCCGGATGGACGCGCTCGCTTGCCTTGAAGGCCGCTCCCGTGCTCCCCGTCCCACCACCCTCCGAAATAACTTTATGAGCTTCAGTGACGATGAAGACGACAAGTCGAGCGCGCCCTCCGCGGCCGCGACCCCTCTGATCCAGATCGACGACCTGAGCGCCTTTGCGGACGTGGAGGACGAAGTGGATGCCGTCATTCCCACCCGTACGCGTAAGCGCGAGCCCGCGGACCCGGCCGAACCTGCACGGCCAGCAAAGCTTGGACGTAAACGGCGGAGCACCCTCGAAAGCTGGTTCCCGCTCAAAAGTTTCATCGACCTCAAGGACGACGACCTGTCGTCCTGGAACTGGCGCAGCTTCATCGAGATTGGCGGTGTCGCATAGACATTTCTTGAACCTAATCCTAATAGCATGCTTTTTCACATTTCACATTTCACATTCTCGGGGGCAGGCCACCAGCGCGGTTCGACGTTTTGTACCATATATCTTTATTATCCAGGTACAATACTTGAATTATTTCTTTTTGCTACTCGTGGATACGCTGAACGCGTCCACTTTCATACGTATTTACATGGACTAACCTGCTCATTCAGCCATAGTTTATTATGTATTACAACGCCATAGTTTTCACCATCCCTCCCCTCTTAATACGTGCATGACCCCCGACTCACTTGTGTACATCAATTTATTTTCTTGCACGTCCTCCTTTGCATATCCACCGACCTTTTTCTGATCTTCACTTGTGCACGCACATTTAATTTGCGAACCCATGAAACACGAGCGATCTTCGTCCCCAAGGTACACGTTTGTCGATAGGCTCGTCCAAGTAAATGGAATTGGAGTTTGCACTGTTTGGCTCTTGTTCTGACAACCTTTTTTTTTTTTTTTTTTCTGATCGGCCATTCCGAAAACGTCGCGGCACGACTCAACTCGGGGGGCAGGCGTTGCGTGGCGCGTTTCAAGGAGTACACACTGCACCGTTCAAAACGTTCGCGGATCGTCGTCAATCCTAATCGTGTGATTCTCCGCTGAGGGGGCCGGCGTTGAAGGGAGCGGCGCGGTTCAGACGCGTCGAGTGCAACAGGTTCGCGGGTCGTCACCCAAAACGTGTCGTGTGGTTCTCCACTTTGGTGTCCAACGGCGGACAACAAAAAAAAAAAGGCGTCGCGGCGCAACCGAGGGCGGAGCGCCCGGCGCCCGCCCGCGCCCCGGTTGACTCTGCGCGTTTCAGAACTCCTACGACCAAGGTCGTATCGAAACGCCGCATCGAAACATGCCAACGTTCACGGGATGGATTCTCGCCCTTGTTTTGTGAGGACAATGGAAAGGGTGCCTGGACCCCTGAGATCTGGGAACTGGCACTGGGGCTATGCGACACCCCTAACCGAGGGATCCTGTACTCGCTTCTCAAGATGGTGTGTGTTATCAGTACTTGAGACCGTCCCGACCCGAGTCCGCAGCGACCGACGATAGCGATAGCTGTCAACCCGGTGCAGTCCGCGAGCTGTCTCGACGTCTCCGTCGCACGTGGTATGACTCGATCGACCGAGCGCAGCATAAAGCAAAGATGGACAGGTCCGATTCCGGTTCTCTATCAAGGGCATCGCTGGGACACAGGTATGTACAAATCCAAAGGCAGTTATGGAACGAATAAACAACAACGCTGGGGTATCACTTGCCCGATCTCAAGTCCTCACCTTGGAACTACCTTTGTGACGATGCGACATGGCCGCAACACCCAAGGATCCTCGCTTCGTATTGATGACTATGGGTGTCATCGGTTGTCAATCGGGCTGAGGAGGAGGTGAGTGGAGGAGGGAGTATGACATAGGAGGATGATAGCGCATCAGGTCATCCAAACGGTATCTCTATCATCGCCCTAGGAACCTCCCAAGGAGTCCCGGGGTCGAAGAACTGTTGTTGGTGGGACTTGTCACGCTAGCCATGCCCCCATAATCATAATAATAGTGGTCCGCGTTCAGGGATCCGTACATGGATCGCCGACGGAGCCCCGAGGAATGGTGCGAACGAGACGGCAATGACGCAGACGGAGCCTGGGTGGACGACGTCGGAGGAAAGTACTGGGAGCGCTGTTTGTGGAGCACGGTGGGATGGGGAGGCGACGTGCTTGGTCGAGACGTCGATTTTAGCCGGCCGTCCCTGTCCTTATCTTTGTCCCTTTCCTTTGTCCTCTCTTTCTCCTTGACGCGCTTAGACTGGTCCTTCTCCTTTTTCTTCCCGCTGTATCGGTCATGTTGCGTCCTGTGCTGTTTGTCGAGTGGCGTGCCTCGGGGCCTAAGCTCGGGCATGTCTATCTTGCTAAGATGTACTGTGAGGCTCTTCGGTGGGGCATACTCTTGATTCTTGCCCTTGCCGTTATCGTCATCCAAATTAATGATTCGGGGACCTTTTTGTGGCGCCACCCCCGCCTTGGCGTCATCGAGAACGTATTGATGGAGATCTGGGTCACCTGAATGATAGTGTCCGATATGCAAGATAAGCGAGCACGTCCGAGGGCCTAGCAGACTCGAGTGGCGTACCAGCTTTATAGCGCAATCGCTTGGTCTCTTCGACAACGCGCAACACCTTGGGGACTTGGTTCGGGTCCGAGGAACGCACGCTGATAAACAGCATCGCATTGTCCTACACACACAAAAAAAAACGCAAACGACGCATGAACAAGGGGGGTACGTCCAGCAAGATAAGGTGCTCACCTGCAAGAGCCGTGCGCAATGCTTTGCGTAGTCGCTGGTGGCGCCCTCTTCAAGGACGGTCACTTCGTTCACTTGCCCTCTACCCAGCTGTAACTCGGCGATACGTTCGATGCCCTTCTTGGGGGGTGGCTTTGGGGGTGGCGTGGGTGCGACTGCTGGCGATGGTGTACTGGATCCGGGCGTGGTCGTGGGGGCTGATGGGGCCACAGCGGTGGATGTATTGGATTCGTGATACACATCGCTCGCGTCTCGAAAGGTCAAGAGGGCCGTCAAGATGACGATCTCCAAACCTTTCCGATCATCGATATCGAACCTAATCATATGAAATTCATGAACATGAACCCCGCGCCCGCCGGTCCAGAGCGGGGGAAGTATGAAACGAGGGAGGAGGGGGGGGAAAAAAAATACCGATTGAGATTGTAATCCAGAATCTGGACTGACGCCGTTCGAATACGCCCAGGTGGCTCCTTTGTCACCGCGACGAGCACGGGTGGGTCCGGTTTTCGGATGATGAAACATTCTTCGCGTTTCCATTCGAATTCGTGTCTGAATGGGGGGAATAAGATAGCGTCGGACGTGCGAGGCTTATGATAGAGAGAGAAAGAGGACGACGACTTACGTCTCCCATTTGAAAGACCATCGAAAGGTGAGCGTGCCGGTGTACTTGAGCTCGACGACGTTCGAGGGATTGTAGAGTTCCAAAGTCTTGTGTTTAGTCGTCGCGCTGGGGGCAGTCGCACTCGCTAGCAACGCCCCGGAGAGTGGATCTGTACTGACGGCGTGAGTGACCTCGGCTAGGCCCGCTTGGAATGCTTGCAAATCCCCGTACCAGACACTTCGATTCGGTAGACTTGTTGCTGGGAGATGATACGGCGCTTGCGATAGTGAATCGTGCCCGAGCCATCGGTGAGGTCGACCACAGATCCAGCTGGGTACGACGAGTTCGATGTGAAGAAGAGGGTGAATAGGTTTTGGTCGAGGCTCATGAGATCGGATGCAGCGTTGACTCGTCAGAGGAATACGAAGGTGGACTTCGGGTCAATATAATATGGTACAGCGCAAAGACATGGCATAATAATAATAGTCCTTCGCTCGGTGTAAGCTGCGCGAAACACAGTCAAGGTATCAATTTGGGGCGATGCCATACAGCTTGTTCCTTGACTGCAAACGGTGATACCGTAGTATAGGTAACCACGACCAACGCAGTGCCAACTACACTGCCAGTGCCGTTGCCTGCCTCGATCCAACGTCCAAGCCTCAAGAATGATCATCGGAGCCCGGCGAATTGGTTCAAAATGTTGAAATGCGCATCCAACGTAAGAGGAACAGAAAAAATCTACATACGACTTGACTTGGGAGTCGGGACTGGCCTGGTCTTCGACTGACATGTCTACTAGTCAAGGACGGATCAGCTTGGACATCTGAAACCAACCAGGACAGAGCTGATAATCAGGATTTGCAGATACCAAGGAATCACGCCGATGCACTGACCCCTAAGGTGGCTCTGCAACTGCCTTGTACGAAAAAAATTTACAGCTCGACCCATTCCCCTCCATTCGGCCATCCGAGAGGTACTTGATTCGTCTGTAATAAGATCCTCATCGTCCGTTCTGACCCTAGTGCTTGCAGGAGATGAACGTTAGATCCTCGGGAGCCGTCGATCATGGTTCAGACACCTCCGTACTCGGTCATCACTGCCTACAGTGTTGAGAGCATCTTCCTGGGTGCGTGCTCATCTCATCGGCTCCCAGCTCCCGCTGACGATATATTCCAATAGGCATGAAGTAGGTCTCGCCATACGCTTTCAAAAGCGCGACTCGTTGACAATGATCTAGTTGCGTTCTATATGGATTCTGTGCCTACACGCTCTGGGGACAAAAATTCTTGTCTTGCAGGTAACAACAACATATTCACACGTCATCTGCGATAATGATACCAACAAAACAACCTGTAGGATGCTTTTAGCTATCAACACCGTGCTGTTTCTGCTGTGCGCGGTGCAGATCACCCTCCATGCGATATTTCTCTTCATCGTGTTTACTGTCGTCACCGGTAATCTTCTGGCGTACCTCGACCATGTCAATGGCTATATATTGGCAGCTTCCATTATATATAACACAGCCGTGAGCTTGTTCATTCTCGTTTCTCGTTTTGTCGGTGGTCATGCTTCTTTGGTTCGTAGTTTGCTGTCGGGGGGTTATTATCGGTTTGTGCAAATTTGTCTTCCTGCCACCTGCGCTGAAGAGAGAGGAACACAATTGCACAGATGTGGCGCCTCTATGTCTTGTATGACAATAACCTCAGGGTTTGCTTCCCTGCAGTGTGTTCCCTCCGCTTTTAATGAAGGTACAATCACTCACGCACACACCTTTAGTTCATCCTCTGGATCGGGCAAATCTGTGCGCGACCTCGTCATCCTCGTACATACCCGCGCTTAACACAATTCCAGGTGCGAGCGGATTAACAATCTACCATTGTGCAACAGTGCCGTTCGTCTCGACGCAATTCGATACCACCAACATGCTGTTATGGGCGTTTATCACGGCGTTAAACCTCTACGTGGCAATCCCGATCTGCATTCGCCTCTGTATGGCGCAAAAGAGAACACACACCGTCCTCAGCCATTCTCCATACAAATCGGTCGCCATCATCATGGTAGAATGTGGCGCAATGGTTACTCTGTGCAGTGTGGCAATGTTGATCCTCTACGCTCATAACTATGTCTATGCTCTTCGCAGTCTTGGTGTTGCGACTGAGGTTGCGGTATGTGTCTCTCTCTCTCTTCTTTGGAAAAGAAGGCCCCGTGCTTTGTACGGACTGACCGTCGTATCCACAGGTCGCGTCTCAATTACTCATCACTGCGCGACACGCAATGCTGAGTCACGATCGCGATGCTTCCAGCCCACCTCCGACCGCGGTCGAGATCAACCTGACGCCAACGAAGCCCCAACATATCGGTTTACGCATGACACCCGCAAAAACGGGAACTCTGTTTATTCGCTCCGCAACCAAACCCGCAGAAGAAAAATTCGCAGCCACTTGGTGATGGCATGAAGACGCCGTGTCCTTTTCTCACTACGTTACGTTACCCTTCTCGTTCGATGTATTCGTTCTATCAGCTGCAGAGGGAGACTAGTGCTGGGAGTCATCCGAGCCATCCTCAAGAATGAGCTTGCTTGCAAGGTTTCAGGATGTGCCAGGGTTCTTGTTCTGCGGTCTGGATGATTTCATATGCTGCCTTTGTTTTAGTCTTACATTTATAGTGTCATTTCTCGAGTTTGAAATTTGACTTGACACGCGCCGGAGACTTGGATAGGAGGTGGCTCGCTGGTCGACACGCTGACTCTCACTGCAAACTTCCTCTGGAAACACGAGCACTGTTGAGCCGCTGGGATCATGGCCCGGATCCAGTCCCAACTGTATTTCGTTTTGACCAGTATTGCGGGCGTCTTCATGGGTGCGTGTATACATATGCCATCCACTCGTAGTTACCGCTGACGACGTGTTCGAGTAGGTATGAAGTAGGGCACGCCGTATCTGATGCGAGACGAGTTGAATGTTGACTTCAACCATGTAGTTGTGTTTTATTTCTCTTTTGCGTCTATGTGCTATGGGGTCACGAGTCGAAATATCGCAGGTAAGCCGTTCGTCCTCCAACCACTGTGTCATCTCATGAAAGTTCTTTCCAGACTCCTTTTGCTCTCAAGTATCGTGCAGTTCTCCCTGTCTCTGGCACAGGCAGCCCTCTATATAAGCTATCTCATCGTTGCATTCACTCTTCCCGCTGGCGGAGCTGAGAGTTTTTTTCAACATATCAGTGATTACTCCCTACCATGCTACATCATATACGCCATCAATGTAAGTCTGATTATTTCCCTCGTTCATCGCTCGCCTGATTGGCGTTTCTGATTTGTCCGTCAGTACGCTGTTGAAGGACTCTTATTGGTTTGTGTGACGCCTTTCTTCCTATCACTTGACTCACAACAGACAATGTAACCAAGATCTGGCGCATCTATGTTATATACAACAACAACATCATGATCTGTATCCCCTCGGTGCGTTTACTCTGCTGTCGAAGATGATAGGCTCCCTTGACCAGACCATATGTCTTTAGATCATCCTGTTGCTTTTTCAAGTGGGTGAGTGGTCCCATCAGGCTCGTAGATACGTGCGTCAATTCTATTCCAGGTTTCAGTGGGGTCACTGCCAAAGCCTTTGCCACGGAGGCCATCATCACGGGTCGTCTACGTGCCTTCAACCTGGTCACATGGGCCCTCATCGCAGCCGTCAACATATCCGCAACGCTCTTGATCTGCCTACGACTGTGGGACGCTCATCAGAGAGCTCACATACTCAGACTATCCAAATACAAATCGACGATCGTCGTCGTCGTGGAATGTGGCGCGTTAGTCACGCTGTGTACGGTGGCGATGATGATCCTGTACGCTGTGATGCATCCTACGGGTCTTGCCGGTCTAGGTGTTACGACGCAGATCGCGGTGCGTCTTTTTTGCCCAATCGTCTTGTTCGGCATCAAAGAACTGATAGGTTTATGGGTAGACTCTGGCGCCTCTACTTATCATCGCGCGGCATGGGATAGCGAGTCGCCAGGACGATCAGCCCTCGCTCTCGTCTCGGATGCCCCTCCGTATCAGCGTCGTTCGAACGCAAGATACGCGGCTGGACCCTCCCTCGGGACCT
Source organism: Rubroboletus satanas (assembly GCA_038090635.1). NCBI lineage: Eukaryota > Fungi > Basidiomycota > Agaricomycetes > Boletales > Boletaceae > Rubroboletus > Rubroboletus satanas. The sequence continues at coordinate 108,329 of JBBPNB010000005.1, forward strand.
ATTCGAAAGAATCGCCTCGCTCCGGATTCCCCGCCCGAATCCCCCGATGATCGTAAGTCGAGGCCGTTTAGTGATATAGGAGAATAGCTTGCCTGGGGAGACTCGAGACATTGGGGGGAAAGATTTGACTTTTTTTTTTCGTTCTAGTAAACGCAGCTATAATCCGTGTACGATGGCTTACTTGAGATGAGATGTGCAGAGTGTGTAGAGTATATTGTCGTCGATGTAGTCACGCCATTCTATCAGAACCCGAGTGTGATAGTGAGTTGACGACCGAACACGGTACCTCATTGAATTCGTTTCAAGTTGAACGTTGGACGGAAACGAGCGAGGTTCATCTCAGTGAGGAGATTCTCCGTCCAAACCATCTTGAACATGAACACATCTTTTCTCCCTTACCAACCTCACATGTCTACCAAGGGTATCAAGAAAGATGCAGTTCATCATCCGTAGCTGATCAAGAACTTGGTCTAACGATAGTTTCAGAAGGAAAGACAATAAACACCGCCCGCTCCCCCTGCAAACCGACTTTCTAGGCACATCTATTCATAAGCAAAACCCATCCCCAGGACATGGTCACTGTCGACTGAAACTCTCTACTGGCCAAAGATCAGCTCCGGAACCGATCCTTGGTTAAAAAGGGATACTCACTCGCATTGATGACGTCGGATGTCCTTAGGCGCGGATTGCGGTAGGTTCAGGGTGGACGGAACCACCAGAGGGAGCGCTCGGGATGTGCGAAGGAATGATGCTCGGGATGTGCGAAGGAATGACACTCGGGACGGCACCCTCAGGGTGGCTGCCAGCGCTCGCGGTAGGATGAACTGAAGCTCCAGAGGGGATTCCCGAAGGGTGCGAGGGGACATCCCTGTGAATCAGGCTGGCACTCGGGACAGGGTGGCTCAGGGTTCCAGAGGGGACGCCCGAAGGATGCGAGGGGCCGTTGGCTCCCTGACCACTAGGAATCACGCTAATACTCGGGACAGGGTGGCTCAGTGTTCCAGAGGGGATGTCCGAAGGGTGCGAGGGGCCGTTGACTCCCTGAGCCCTAGGAATGTTGCTAAAACTCGGGACAGGGTGGCTCAGTGTTCCGGAGGGGATGCCCGAAGCATGCGGAAGAGACCCTGTTGGGTCGACCGCGCCCCTGCGAGAAGCCGGAGCGTGACTAGTCGGGATAGCGTGGGATGAGCCCAAAGACGGTATGCCCGAGGGGCGCGTATGAATGCCGCTCTCTGAGGGGATGCCACCGTTGCCACCGTTGCTGCCAACTCCCGCGGGGTTGCGACCAGCGATATCTGGGACAACACCGGCAGCAGCAACACCAAGGAACACGAACGCGACGAACGACGAAGTGATGCGCATGATGGTCAAGAATGAGAGTTGGGGTAGGAATCAAAAAGTGGGTTTAGAGGAGGATGTTTGACTGAAGACTGAGGAAGACTGGGGTATATTTCTCGGTGCGTCCCAGTTCTTATACATCCTGAGAAGCGAGATAAATCGGGGTGTCAAATTAGGCCGGAAATAAGACACAAAGAAAATGAAAATCCGCAGTCGTGGTTGTGTTGACATTGCTCCATAGAATCACCGGAAAAAAGGGTCCTCACAATATAAAAGTGGCTCCAATAACGGCACAAACCATCGCCCCGTACAGGTCACATACCTTTTTGAGAGGTCGGCGCACTCTTGGGTAATTTCAGACTATGGGTAAACACGATACGGTCAGTGTTCTTGCGAGGGCGACGTACGCCATTTGGAGTTCCAACGTAGGTCATCGGAGCATGGTTGCGATGCGCTCGAATGCGCCACCTCCAGAAAAAGAGGGCGCTTAGGCTGAACAATTCGAAGACCACCGCCTCGCATATCTTGTGGCGTAATCAGGCTGCGGGCTGCGCACCTTCCATTGACTATCTGAAAGGACCGAAAAAGTCCCCCGTTACCCTTGACAGAGAACAACAGGTGTGACGTTGGTTCGTAATCGCCGGTTGTCGACGTCGAACCTGGTGGAAGGTGGAGCCATCTGTCGTAATTTCCGGTCATACACGGTAAAACGTTGTCGGCTGTTGCAATGGGAGGAAAGCAACAGTGTTTTGAAGATTTTGTACATGACCTGGAAATTGATCATCGGATGACGCCGAATGCGTTCCATCCTGATTAGGGAATTCCGATAGCTGACGACTACTACTAGAGAATTATCTCCGTCGTCTAAATTATCGGCACGCTCCGTACGAGGGTCAGTCCTATTATTTGGGTGTCAAGATCTCACAGACGGGGGACCCTGCGGCTCCGCCAGAAGCCATCAAAAAGCATTATAATAAGTGCGGGTATCTGCGTGGCTGCAATCGACAAACGCATTGAGTTAAGTAGGCTCCACTACTTAATCATACGCGCGTCATTGTGACTGCGGATTCTATTTAGCCTAGACACGCGCGATCCATGCTCTCGTCAGTTGCGTGATCCCCTTCAACGTTGCCTCGACCTCGGTAATTTAAAAACAACAATGCACTGAGAAATGAACAACTTGAAAAGGAAAGGCACGCGAATCTGAAAGGCGGGACTGCAAGCCTCCACCTTTTTTGTTACTGGGTTGGTGTTGGGTATAGTCGACATGTTTGTCAGCCTTACTTACCAGCCGTCCTCCTGTAGAGTCGTCAAGCGGTAACGTGACACGCTGGGACGATAACAGCTAGTTCATATCGCTCAAGGATATGAGGATTCATTCTCGGGTGCCTTCGAATAACGCCACTCAGGTAGCGCTGTATCTTTGGTTTCACCGGAGTTGCAAATCCAGCACGTCGGCGTCCGCTTCGGCATTGAAGCCGATCCATCGTCACGCTCTGCGGACTTGGACGCTGTGTTGGGGCGAGTTCTATTGTTAACGAACGGGTGAGTGGTTACTGGGCTCTGGAAATGTTTGCAACTCCAGTGAAACTTTTTCCTCCTGAGTCCTACGAGGCAGCGTTGGGTACGACTCACACCAAGGAACACGAATGCATATCACGAGAGCTGGGATAAGTAAAACTGGTGCCAAGTGTGAGTCAAGGCGCAAAGGGATCTGTCCATTTATCTGCTTGTGGTTAGTCCGGTCACCAGCTCCATTGCCAATCGACGATTTGATCACGTTGATGGGCTAGCCATCGGACTAGCTTATCATGGTACCCAACCTGTATTGACATTCCCCCCAAAGTCCACCATAGAGCTCGTCCGAAAATGAGAGCGAGAGGGAGTTGCTTGGATTGATTCGCATACTTTTTCAGCTTAGATCGGATCGTCACGGTGCGTCCTGTCTTGGCTCGAGAAATACCCTTGGCTACCTAGACGTATCCGCTATCATCGTGATCCCGGGCTCAGTTAGTGAATGCGGCATCAAACTATGTATCGCCCGCAGTTTCCTGGCTGGATCGACCTCGCACGTGTTGATATATGGTCTGAACTGAGATACTCTTCTGAAAGTGTGAAAGTGAGGAAGGAGCAAGAAAGCGATGGGGAAATAGGTACCTATATTAATGCGAACGTACAATTGATTGCTGAGCGCTGAGCGCTGATGGGCCCATTTCATGGAGTACATAAAGGGCTGGCGGCCTACGTCCTTGTCGTTGCCTGGTTTTGACAAATTCTTGGTTCTGTCGTTCACCAGGTTCTCCATGACGACTATGCTGAACGAAGTTGGAAGTAGGAACGGGACTGGGAGGGAAGTTTGGTGATGACATTGTGACCAAATCGCAATATTGCCCAGTATCGTGTAAGGCTAACCGCCCGCCGCCTTAGACCGTTATGCCAGTGACATTCAGTATTCCGGGCGGTATATCTGCTAGTTATAGGTACTTACACATCGATGCCAGACACAGCGACTCCCATACATATCGAGCAGAATTACGCGTCAAAACCTCTGCATTATGACGGGATCCTGCGGTCCAATACTGTAGATAATTAACCTGCTACAGGAGGGGCATCCTACTAGTCAAGATGTACAGCCAGACTTTGGCAAGCTCTAAATGGAATCATCCCAAACTACAAATACACGACGCGAGATGGAAAAGACAGCATATAGGTGGTGGATGGAGGTCGTGTGCATGACAGCGGGGATATCGAGTATATGTAGTACAAAAGAGAAAGTGACATAACGAGACGAAGAAAACAAGTAGTAGCATATGAGCATCCATCGAGAGGCACCAGGCAGGAGGGCGATAAAATGTGAAAATCACCGGAATCATTTGAACGTGCAAGCGGGAGGAGGGACACAGGCGAAGAAGCAACGCGCGAGATTGCGGCACACAAGAGTGGCCCCCTTACATCCGTGGACCCCCCTCCTATCAATACCATCGCGGCAACTTCCCCGGACTAGACACATTCGGACTCTCGTACAGCAGTCCCCGTCGGTCATACAATCCCGCAGGGCTCTCCTGCGCCGCTCTTGCACCCAGCCTCGCAAACTCCTCCTCCAGCAACGCCCCCGGATCATGCGGATCGAATATCCTTGATCCCGGTGTGCGAAAGGGCGACTCGGCTGTCGAGCCTGGGGTGGGGAAGACGAGCTTCTTGGGGGTGATGGGAGGGAAGTGGGTAGGCATGGCGTCCCTGTCTCTCTCGCGGTGGTAAGGCCGCTTGCGCGACGGGGTGCAGACGTTCTCGCTATCGAACACGGCTGGATTGATACCATCGTCTGGATTGAACGTCGTATGCGGGGGCGGGTCGAGGTGCGTCTTAAAGTGTGCGAGACTTGCATTCGGTGTCATGTGGAGGCCTTTGTGGGATAGAGGCGTGCGTATCGGGGAAAGATGGACGGTGCTGGCCGCGCCACGGTTGCGGGTCGGCGTGCTGGAACGTGGTGGGGGGGTCGATGGGCGAGGTTGGGTAGTGGTCGTTGTTGTCAACGCGGGCTCCGGAACAAGCGCGGGTAGGGGAGGAGGTTGGTGGCTGGCGGGCTTCTTCTTAGATCTTGTGCGCCGATCGAGGGTCGGAGATACCGGGATGGGGGGGAGGGCACGCGATTTCTTGGGAAGAATGTGAGCGTGGACGTAACACTCACGATGAGAGAGCTTACCTTTGGAGGTGTCTTGTGAGGTGCGACGCTCTCCTTCTGCTTGCCCTTCTGCTTGCCGATCCGAACTTCGAGCAGTGCAACGCCTGGCTCGAGTGGTGAAGTTGACTCGATGTGCACATTCGCAGCGTCTGTCTGCGGATGGTCCTCCGAGAGAAGCTGTGGGCTGGAGGAGGAGCCATTGTTTGGAGTTAATTCGGGAAGGGATGACGAAGGCGGTGCGGGTGACGTCTGGGACACGTCCGAGCTCTTGACGGCCGACGAAGGGGGGAGAGAAGAGCCGCTCCGCGCAGTACCAGATCTGAGCCGGGCATAATGGGACGTTGGTGGTAGAGGAGGGAAAATTACTTCTGCGGGCAGCTGCGCGCATTGCTCGTAATACGGTTGATGATGAACCGATGGACATGGAGGGAAAATGGGAAGGAAGTGGGTGGCAGGAACAAGGGGAGGCGCTATCGGGCCTTGGAACGGGGCAGGGGCCAATATTGGCACAGCAGGTGAACTCATATCAGTGGAAGAAGCAGGATCCTTCTTTGGGCGTTTCGCTTTTCGTCCCGGTGCAGCATCCTCTGCGGGACGCTTCTTTGGCGGTGCTTTCTTCGCCGCGGCGGCTTGTTTGTATTCAGCACAGAATTCTTTCCTAAAGTTTCCGTTGGCGAAACACTCGAGATCACAGTCCCAGATCGCCCACTGTGTCCGGCCAAGGCTACGATCGCGCGGCACTTTGCGGAAACAAACGGTCGTGGAGAGAACGTGGCGGATGGAGTTCATCCAAGTAGCTTCATTTCTCTGAAAGTATGGGTAGACGATGGTGATCCAGTCGTAAATCTCTTGTAGCGTGAGCCTGTGTTCGGGGGAGGAGATGATTGCTTGGCCGATAAGGGCGGCGTAGGATAGTTCTGGTTTTTTCTTTGAATAAGGACCAGGAGGGAGTGTGTAGGGTAGTTTGTCATATTCATCTTCATCTGGAAGAGGACCCATGGGGCCTGGTGATGATACAAGATTAACGATGCGCTTCGTGGAGGGTGTCGCGAAGGGGGATGAGCGTGGGGGAGAAGAGGAAGGGAGGGGCGACTTGTAGTAGTTGTTTCGACGTGGAGTGAAAGGATCCGCGTTTTGTGATGTAGATTGTACTTGAGCGGGCATGCTTCCTGTACGAGAACGCGTCGGAGTGGCCGAGAGAGGCCGAGCAAGGGAAGTCTATGAGAGGGTCAATATGGAGTAAACGAGGGAAAAGAGCGCAAGGGGGGGACCTTCTTGTGACGCGAAGGGGGTTCAATAGAGTCATAGTCCCTATAGTACTTTGTATGTTGTGGTGTGGCAGGGGGAACAGAAACGGTATTATTTTGCAGTGCGTCCTATCAGAAAATATATCGTCAACGAGGGCGTGGCATTGGACATGACGGACCTGTAAAGCACTGTTGCTCGAAGAATCGGACTGATCTGAGTCTGGAACTCGTCGCGAATCGCGTGACTGCATAAAGGCATCGAGGCTGAACGACGCGCGTGCGGGCGATGGGGAAGGGGGCGGGCGATCTCTTCCCTTTGCCTTCTTTTCGCGTTTCGCCTGGCGACTCTTGCGCTCGAGAATCATTTCCATGCTGTCCATCTGCCTCAGGGGCATCGTGGGCTCGATGGGCTCTGATTTCACGGGCGTGGAGGGGGGCGGTGTCTGGGAGTGAGCTGGCGCGTTCGGGCGAGAAACGGAGCGCGTCCTGGAGGATCCACCAGCTGTGCCCGCCTGTTCTGGTGGATCCGCAGAGAATGGACGCGTCGCACTGGGGTCGTGCTGTGTGAGGAATTGGCGCATCTCGTCGCTGTGTCGCAGCAGGTCATCTCTGGTGAGTCCTATCGACTGCAAGACATGAGAAATGGGAGAAATGGGTTTCGCAAGAGGCTCAGCCATCGCGTACAAAAGAGAAAAAGAATGGGGAAAAAAAAGATGGAAAAGACGCGAGTTCGTCGTCGCTGTCGACGTCGACAAGGAAAACACACAATGAGGAAGGTGTCACGCTCTGCGTAGTTGTCACACATGTCACATCTCTCTTGTGCGTTGCAGTCATGGTGTACCATAATCTTAAAGGTGAGCCCAACGGCCATCGCGTTGACCTCGCTGATCACCGCCCGAGACAGCCCTGATCAAGGGCATACGAGCATGCAAGGTCCGTGCTTGTCATCGCCGTCGCTAGCGACACAGCTGACACCGTTCAGACCGTCGCAGACGAACGCGTACTCATCCAGCAGGAATCCGCAGCCATTCGGGCTTCCTTTAGAGAGGAGGACTCGTATGCTCGTTACCACAACATTGCAAAGCTCCTCTACATACACATGCTCGGCTCACCAGCCCACTTTGGCCAGATTGAGTGTCTCAAACTCGTCGCAAGTCCACGCTTCACCGATAAACGTCTCGGGTACCTCGGTATCATGCTCCTCCTCGACGAGAACCAAGAGGTACTCACACTCGTCACAAACTCGCTCAAAAAGTTTGCGTTCCCCCTCCGTCCTATTCCGTTCTCTAACTTGTGCTGCAGCGACTTGAACCATTCGAACATGTACGTAGTGGGCCTCGGCCTATGTACATTCGCGAATATAGCATCGGAAGAAATGTCTCGCGATCTCGCAAACGAGATCGAGAAACTGCTTGGCTCGAGTAATACTTACATCCGCAAAAAGGTATTGTCTCCATATTGTCCCCTTTGCCCTCTCATTCACCCTTCGTCTTCAGGCTGCCCTTTGTGCTTTGAGAATCATAAAAAAAGTCCCCGATCTCTCTGATCATTTCATCGCAAAGGCCAAGAACCTTCTTGCAGATCGCAATCATGGTGTACTCCTCGCTGCCATCACCCTCGTTTCCGAAATGAGCCAGCAGGACGAAAACTGCTTGAACCAGTTTAGAAATGTTTGTCTCGATCTCTTGTCGCTCGATGCACCCTTACCTTGAGTCATGCAGGCTGTACCTATCCTCGTCCGCAATATGAAAGGCTTGGTTACAACTGGCTACAGTCCAGAACACGATGTGTCAGGTATAACCGACCCATTCTTACAGGTAAAGGTCCTCCGGTTACTCCGTCTCCTCGGACAGGGTGATGTCCGAGCGAGTGAAATTATGAACGACATCCTTGCCCAAGTACGCACATCATCTTCGTTGCCCTCACCGCTCTCTGAAGTATCTAGGTTGCTACAAATACCGACTCCACAAAGAACGTTGGAAACTCGATCCTTTATGAAACCGTCCTCACTGTCCTTGATATCGAAGCAGACAGCGGTCTCCGCGTCATGGCCATCAACATCCTTGGTAAATTCCTTAGTAATCGTGATAACAACATTCGGTATCTATCACCGTCCGCGCTCAACAATTCCATTTTATTCATGGCCTCGTAGGTATGTGGCCCTCAACACCCTGAACAAAGTCGTTTCTATGGATACGAGTGCTGTACAACGTCACCGCAACATCATCCTTGACTGTCTCCGCGACGGTGACATCTCAATACGACGTCGTGCCCTCGAACTCTCATACGCACTCATCAATGAGCAAAACGTCCGCATACTTGTTCGAGAGCTCCTTGCCTTCCTCGAAGTCGCAGACGAGGAATTCAAGACAGGGATGACCACTCAAATATCCCTTGCTGCCGAACGATTTGCTCCCAATAAGAGATGGCATATCGATACTGTGCTGAGGTCGTTGAAGCTCGTAAGTAATGTTACCCTGAAAGCAAGTACCAAATACCGACAATTATCAGGCCGGAAACTTTGTCAGAGAAGAGATATTGTCAGCGTTCATCCGTCTCGTCGCACATACCCCTGAGTTACAAGCCTACACCGCATCCAAGTTGTACACCGCTCTCCAAGCCGACCTCTCGCAGGAATCACTCACACTTGCGGCAGTGTGGGTCATCGGTGAGTACAGCGAGGTTCTCCTTGAAGGTGGCATCATCGATGAAGACCAACCCAAAACTGTGATTTTTCATGTTCACTAGTAACTGGACTGCTCTAATCTGTGTTCCTTCACAGGCAACCGATAAGGATATCTTTGACCTCCTCCTCTCTGTACTCGATTCGCCTTATGCCAACCACCTCATCCGCCAATTCGTCCTCGGTGCGATCACAAAGATGGCCTCGCGCCATACTACCACTGCACCTCAACAAGCGCGGATCGTGGACGTGCTTGCCCAGTACACGACAAATCCAGAGCTAGAGTTGCAGCAACGTGCGGTGGAGTACGCGAGCTTGTTTGCATTGGGCGATCTTAAAGTCGGCGTACTTGAGCGAATGCCACCTCCGGAACTCAAAGCGACTGTTATGGGTGTTGGTACGTCTCGTCGGTTTCTAGGGAACCTTTGTATCGCTTACAGCTTTTACAGTCAGCGAAAACAAACCAGTGGGTTCTACGAGAGGAGGAAAAGAGGTATGGTTCCCCTCAACTTTATCGTTGTCGTATTCACGCAACACATCAGGCTGACCTCCTGGGAGACGACCTTACCTCTCCTACCCCTCAACTCAATGGGCAAACAGTGCAAAATAGCCAAGATCTCCTCGCCGAGATCTTTGGTAGCAGCGCACCTGTCAGTACCTCACCTCAACCAGCGTCCTCCTCGCCGCAGCCACAGAGGAGCAATATACAAGATATCCTTGGACTCTTTGACGCTTCTCCGAATCCCGCGCCCCCCGCGCCCGCACCGGGCCCATCGGCATCGTCATTGGCGTTCTCGCTACCCCAAACACAAGTACAACCGCCTGTACAAACGCAGACACCACCACCACCACCACCAGCACAACAGCAATCCCCGACGGTACCGCGGTTGACGTCATACACCGCATACGAGAAGAACGAGCTCAAGATTACATTGACGCCGCAGACATCCGCTGCACGTCCGGGTGTCGTGAACATCATGGCGCGGTTTCAAGTCTTGGGGACAAACACGGCCACAGGGCTGCATTTCCAAGCTGCTGTGCCAAAGGTATGTTTGGAGTTGAAGGCGAATGATCACGGTTGGGTGGAACTGATTGTATTTCTTGGGGCACAGTCGCAGCAGCTGCAGATGCTTCCCATGTCGAACCCGGAGGTGCGGTCCGGGGTGACAGAAACGCAACAGATGCGTGTGATCGCTCCTCCCGGGGTAAGCCCCTACCTCCCGTTGACATATCACCCGACAGGGAACTGACATGTTCTTTTCTCGACAAAGTCGAATGTGCGGCTACGATTACGCGTGGCGTTTATGCTTGGTGGTCATGCGGTACAGGATCAAGTCGATTTCTCGGGGTTCCCCCCTGGGCTGACTGGATCTGCGTGATGGGCCGAGTATCCTGTGCATGTAGATGATTACTACTCGGACTTACTTTCTCATGAGATCTACTCGAATGCCTGAATGAATTTTTTCTTTCTTGGATCTTGGCTCGCGTGACTTTCGAGGGTTGTGTTTGGTTTGTTGTAACTTGATTTGGTTGAATTAGCCCCTGTCAGCTCAATGTCAGCCATCCCACTTCTCATCGTCAGCCTCTGGGCACTTGTATCTCGCTGGCCCAGCGACGCTTTCTTTTAGTTCCTCGACGCCTTGTCCTTAATATCTAGATACCTGGTTCTCCTCACCAACACATCCTAGACATGTCTGACGAATACCCGAGACTACCACGGAAGCATCGCAGTGAGGATGACCCCAAAATGATAGGCCTTTGGAAAGTGGGTAGAACGATCGGTAAGGGCAGCTCAGGTATGTCCTTGCACACGTACCTCACCCACCCACCCCCATCACTCGCCCATCCACCCACAGGTCGCGTCCGCATCGCACGGCACGCCAAGACAGGCCAATACGCCGCCGTCAAGATCGTCTCCAAACAACAACTCCTCAACAGCACCACCCTCACACGCCGCACCGATACCCCTGAACACATGCTCCTCAGCATCGAACGGGAAATCGTCATCATGAAACTCATCGAGCATCCCAACGTCATGCGTCTCTACGACGTCTGGGAAACCTCTTCCGAACTGTACCTTATCCTCGAGTACGTCGAAGGCGGGGAGCTCTTTGATTATCTCTGTACGCGTGGACGACTCGCACCGCCCGAGGCGTTGGGGTGCTTTCAGCAGATCATCGCAGCGGTGGACTATTGCCATCGATTCGGGGTCGCCCATCGGGATCTCAAACCGGAGAACTTGCTGATGGACCGTCAGGGCAACATCAAGGTGGCGGATTTCGGCATGGCGGCGTGGCAGACAGGCGCACGAGAGGGCTTACTACAAACGGCATGTGGGAGTCCGCATTACGCAGCGCCAGAGGTGGTCATGGGACGTGCATACGATGGACGTGCGTCGGATATTTGGTCGTGCGGGGTGATCTTGTTTGCGTTGCTGGCGGGACGGCTGCCGTTTGACGACGAGGACTTGGGGACGTTGTTGGATAAGGTGAAGAGCGGACGATATGAGATGCCGACGGGGATCGAACCGGACGCGAGGAACCTCATCGAACGGATGTTGCAACGGGACGTGGAGAAAAGGATTACGATGGCCGAGATTCTGGTGCACCCGTTTTTTGTGTCGAGCGAGCCCAAAGCGGTATGCAGGGACATGCCTGACCTGAATGTGCTTGCGAAGCCGATCGGGGGAACGGGGGAAATTGATGAGGATATCTTTGCAAACTTGAGGACGCTGTGGCATGGGACGCCCGAAGAAGATATACTCGAGGCACTCAGGAGCGAGGCACCCAACTGGCAAAAGGGGGTTTATCATTTGCTGATCCGGTATCGAAACGCGCGTCTGGAAAACTACGACGAGGAAGAAGAAGCGATGGCGAGGGCGGGGAGGAAGAAGAGTCGGCGGAAGGTGTCATCACAGGGCGGGGATCCCAATAGCGACCAGGGTATGGTGCGTACGACGTCACAGGCCACAGATCTCGGACGGTCGCCGTCGTCGTTGCCACCTCGCGCGGCTCCACCGACGCCTCGACGAGCTGTACGCAGGAATATGGTCGAGGAGCTCGTCCAACTAGGTGCACCGCAGATCGTGCTACACTCACCAACGCCACCCCGACCAGGCACGATGCATTCACCCTCGCCGTCGCGGCACTCGTCGTCTACCTCGCCACTCTCTCCAAATCTCCCCCCACTCACGATACCGGACGTCAAGGACGACAAGATACAGTTGTTCTTTCAGCAAATCGTCGAACATCTCAATGCGATGGAGATACGCGCAGGCATGGCGTCTGCGCCTGCATCACCGCAGTTACAGTCTGGACCACCGTCTAGCCCACTTATGAGCATGGAATTCGGGAGACAACGACAACGACCACCAGTGTACGATCTCAACCGGGAAGCACAGAGCCAGAGGGATCCGCTAGCTGCAGTCTACGATAGTATCCCATCGAATGTCGAAAACATGCAGCACGAGTTGTCCCACAACGCTGGTCAATTTGGGGAACTGGACAAGGAAAACGAACGTTATCACGGGGCGAACACAAATGGGATCGTGAAGAAATCGTCGCTCCGCAACACCGATACGAGCTCACGGAGACAACCTCTGCGCGTGCAAATCGTGGAGCCCTCACCGCGGAAGTTGCAAAGGAAGAAGAGCATCGAGACGTCGACGCCAACGATGACGGTGTCCCCTGCATGGTCAGACAGTTCGTTCACCCTACCATCGACGCCGCGACGACGCTGGCTTGGGAACGTGTTCAAGTTCAAACCGGCGAGCTATCAATTGCTGTCTGTGCACGATGCGTTCACGAGCCGGGAAGAGTGCAGGCGGCTACTGGTAGGGATTGGTGTCAAGGTGGTTTTCACACTCTCTGAGGGGAGTGGCGTTCTCAAGTGTCGGTTCGACGAGACAAAGGATCCCGTGGTGATAAAAGCCGTACGATTTAGAGTGGAAGTACGCGAAGCGACAGTGCAGCAAGTGAGGGCGGGCTTCCGGGTCGCATTACAGTTGATCCAGGAAAGAGGTGCATCATCAAGTTTTCAGATTATATATCAGCGGTTGAGGAGCGTCTGGGAGTTGGATTTCATTCGGCCGCCGATGGGGGTGCATAGTCCAATGTTCAGTCCGGAGATGGTGGAGGGGAGGTTTACAGAGATGGTGTATGCCGATTAGAATGCATGTCTTTTGTGTGCAGGATCTCAAAAGGAATCTATCTAACTCACATTTTGGTGGCCAGCGATGAGCACTACAAAGTGGTATTACAAAGGTCCGTCCATAGTAGTAATCGTGCTAGCAAAGCGCGACGGTGGCTCGGACAGTAGGATATTGTCTTCATCGATGCTCATTTCTTGATCCTGATGTTGCGATAGTGCGTGATCTACCCGCAGCAAGTGGTGTCTGCCAGGTTTAGATACAACGGCCATTGCGGGATCAGAGCTAGATATGCGGATGAATCGAAGCAGCTGGACGTAGGCAGCTTCTTTCTGGTCCCATTTACGGAAGATTTGAACAGTGGGTTCATGTGTGAGATCCGGGACCTCTTTGGTAAACGTCAGGTACGCTGGCTGGATCCCAGGTGATGGTCAGACTCACCGATGCCAGTCCGGTACTCCTCCGTCTCCCTTAGTTTGATCTCCTCTAGCTTCGTCTCCTTCGTACTCCTTGGTCTGCCCTTGCGCCGAGCTGTCCGCTCCTGCTGAAGCTCGTCGTCGTGTCGGGTAAGCCACACGCACTGGACGACGGCATGCAATTCTTCAAGGGTGAGTACACCCTCTGGGGGTAACGCATGGTAGAAGAAACCATATACATCCACTATTCCAACTTGTCAGCACCATCGAGAGATTCAGAGTCCATCCATAGAATGGAAAACGACTGACCTTGTACAGCGTGTTTTTTGGACCGCTTAGCGGTTACTTCTGCGAGTTTTGACTTTCTGAGGTGGGTGCGAGCGAGTTGGGCAGCTTTTCGAGAGTCTGGGTGGAATATTTTTTCTTTCTTTGGGGTTGATTTGGGTTTGGAGGGTCCGGCCATCGTATGGGTCACGGTGAAGTTGGAGTTTCCTAACCGGGCGTTCGAATTGGCGTCCCTCGTATTGCCATTTCCATGATTTCCATCACACATGATGCCAGCAACTTTTACAGAACTAGAGCCTCCATTCTATCCCGCTCGGAGCTCGTGACAGAGAATCCAGTCTTCCGCAAGGCATCCTTTCCAACTTGCCACCTGCGTTAGGATTCACAACGTGAGTCCGTGACGGATACTACAGTTTCTTTTGAAACATCACGTTCATATACCGTTCGTTTGGTACAGGAACATTTCATCGGAGCTAATATCCACTCTGGGCTCATGGTACTCAGCTTTTGGCAGGTACCTATCACAAAGCCAAAGAGCACGTCGGCGACCCATCCAGTTGGTGACTGCCGACTTGCTCGAGTAAATCCCGTCACCTCTCTTCTGAGTTGTTCACGGAACTTCATACAAGTGAGCGGCATTTTGGCAGATTTAACGCGCCGTGCTTAACTTATATGTATCTTGACTTTAGTTGACCATGTTAGATGTTCGAACATGGTTACATTACTTGGCTCGCATACGGCTTTCCAGTGACTCGGGTGATCCAGAACACCAAGGCATCTTGACCACTTAGTACTAGGCGCACTCAGGGTGTTGCCAAGCATTTCAAGTCTTGCTCCCATGATATGTTAGCTTTTTCTTCTTGACATCGAGTCTCCCGAGTTTACTTCTGGGTTAACCTAACCTTGCCATTAAATTTTCGAGTACTGTCGAGCTCCAGCCCGAGCGACTACTGCCTCGAGGTGGCCTCAAGCTTGACCTCACCTTGTGTCAGCACGACAACTACATCTGCATTCGAGATGGATGTCAGCATCGTGCATGGCTCCCTCAGGTCAGCCTCACAAAGTGTCAGCCACTCTTCCAACCATGCACTCGGTCCGCCGTCTCTCCTGTTTCCTAACGGCGAACAAGCAGCCATTTCGCCTCAGTTTCAGCAGACTCTGCCTCTGGTAAGCGTATCGTTGCATCGCACTGCCTACCACCCATGTGACAAGCAGCACTGGCATACCCCCACCGGTGATGTTCGTTGTAACAGCCCTCCATACAAAGCGACGTCCGCCCATTAGCACCGACAAGCCCAGCGCGACGATCAAGAAACACTGTGTCGAGAGACACCTGGCCGTATCACAGTCACACCGACACCTTCACCCTGTGAAGCTCTCGTCTTTGCCTTCGAGCCAGGTCGCGCGCCGTGCGTCAGAACCAAGGATGACTCGGAACAACAATGACAGGGACGTTTGGAACCGAAACGAGAAGGGTAGATGTCCACCGATCAAAGTCCCACCCGGGCGACCGGCCCTAACGCGGGTCCGCAAGTTCATACCGAAACCATTGATTCTGGTCGAGAGGATGAAGGCGCGTCAACTCCTGCTCGAGTCATCATCACCTGTCGCTTTGGAATCTCGCGTCGCTCCCGAATCGTTGAACCGCCCAACGACTGCGATGACCGCTTTTCTCTCCGCTCACGTGACGCCAAGGACTCATCGGATCCCGGTGTGCAGTGTTTTTTCGTCCGGCTCACACTCGTCTAGCAGTGTCTCTTTGCGGTTTTCCCCACGGAACGACGTCGTGTTCGGGAATGCCTTTGAGATGAAGCCTCGATCGCTGAGACCCTTGTCAATCGTCACCCTGGCCGATAGTCCGTCTAGTACGGACACGTTTGTGGCCGATTCTCCGTGTTACATCAAACAGGCCTCCTCTAAGTTCCCGGTCCTTTCCGTTGCTAATGTTTATCTGAACGTCGAGTCTGATCCCGACAAAAAGTGTGTATCCGACACTGGCGCCCCGGTACTTGTCGATTCCGTGGCTGCAGACTTTTTGCACCACATTTGCCAGCCGCCCAATACTTTTGAACCTGCCATGACGAGTACGCCAATTGCAATTGCACCAAGTCGAGCAAATGCCAACCATGTCCCATCACCGACGAGATTCATTACATCAACTGTCTACCCGACTCTTCCAGCGGAGCAGACGCCTGGATTCTCTGATAGTATCGAGATCGTGTCTCCCACCTCTCGGGAGATGTATCCTTTCAACGATCCGAAGGGGCCTTATATCGTCAGGCTTCCCAACTCCGGGTCTACCGTTTCGCTCTCGAACAGAACAGATCCCGCGTCCTTGTCAGGCACTGCCATATCGTACTCGAGGTTTACCAAGTCTGGTGCCCCTTTCACGGCGTTTGTAAATGCACCCAAGCCAACTCTCGACTTGAGGCGACTATCGAGCCGCGCCGCATCCGCATCCCCGACATTAGTGCTCGACGGCGTCTTTGCTCTCCCATTTGCATCGTTATCATCATCGTCATCTTCACCCCGGAGAACGCTCAACGGCTTCCCTCGACCTCGAAAACCAACGTCGCGTCGCCCCCTTTCCGACATATCCAACGTGTTCGTCATGACTTGCCCACCCCAACCACGCTCCACCTCCCCAACTCCATCGTCCCATGGACAGTCCGACCCTGAATCTCCCCGGTCAAAGCTCGCACACGTCCTTACCGCCGCCCACGTCCGACCTCAGACGATGACTCGGACGCGCCAGCAAGCGCACGTGCCGCCGCTCGTCAAGGGCGTCCAGGTGTCGAACGATCCGAGGACGCAGTGCGAGATCGAGGGATTAAGAGTGCGGAGGGCGGTTGGGCTCGGTCGTGGTGGCGGTGGTGATGTTGGTGGTGACAGTCGTGAGCGAGGAGTGCTCGGGCGCATGTCACTCGCGAGCGTTGGGATGGTGGCGAAGCTGCGTGCGCGGTGGGAGACGGGTGCGGTGGAGCATTGCGGTAGTGTTGACGGTTGTGCATCATGATTTTCCTCATTTCGAGTTTTTTCTTTCTTTCTTTCTGTTGAGGACGTCTGGGAATTCAGAAAATCAGGGTATAATTATGGCCGTTCTGGGAGCGAGCCAGGTTCCTACCCACCCGCTTGCTTAGGACGACATCCGAGGGCACATGTGAAAGTCACATGCTCAGTGCAAGAAATTCAGAAAGATGACACTGGGGCATTCAATCTAAAAATCCATGGTAGCTTTCTTTTCAACCCCCTTCCCTATTCTTGCTAACTGAAGCATATTATATTTGAGTTCATAAGAATTGTGCCAACCAATCCACTTCTTGAATGGGGTAAGGCCATCCATTGAATCAGGTACCAAGGCCAACAATTTGGTGGCATACCATCCCAATGGGTGTGATGGTGATATCACTAAAGAATGTGATTAGAACCATGATTTATATATTGTGATAGCAAACTGAGGTTGTGTTCCCATTACCAAAAAACTCTTGATATTGGTTTACCTAACCTGCATCTCTGGCATGTACAGTACATCATCTCATCATCTGGCACCCAGTTTGGGATTTTCAACCACCTTGTACATATTCTGAGACAAAAAAGAACTGCAAATTCTACAAGTCATGACATTTAGCCTATGTTATGAGATCAATTTAGCATGTGAAAAGCTATGTCACATCACTACCTACATATTGGGTGGTGCAAGATAATAACCATAACAAGTTCCACTTTTTCCTTGTAACTGGCAGCAGGATACTTGACAAAGAGTTCATCTAGTCTTGTGGATACTTGTGCAGATATCTCAGATGCTTTATACTTTTGTACTGCCAGGGAGATGGGGTCTTCAGAGTTGTTTTGGACAAGAGTGAAGGAACATTGAAGAAGTAGTATAAGGTCTATTAAGAAAGTCATAATGATTAATTGTCAAAATTAGAAATCAATTGGTTTACTAATGCCATCTTGAAGGACCTTTCTCCATGTATTGGCTGTGTGAGGCTGAAATGCATGAAAAGTTGGCAGAATAGATATATTTATGTAAATATACATACCACAGATAATGCCTGTTCTATTGGAGGAGAAATCTGAAAGATATGAGATTATTTGGCAAATACATAGGATAATCAGATAGATTATAAAGGATTTACTGGATGAGACTGAGGATTGGTGAGAATCTGAATAACATTAGTTATGATATATAGAACTTAAATGGAAAACTGACTGCCTATTCAGACTATGAGTCTAAGAGTATTCAAGGTATAACACAAATATATATCTTACCATCTGAAATTTAACAAGGCAGAAGGGTAAATAACACAAATATGTGACATGACAAACTAAACCTACATCCTGTAGGAATATCTATTCATAAATGCATAATTCATAAGCAGTAACATACATAACACTCACCAGCTAAGTGTATCAGAATGTAAGAAATCATAGAATTATAGTAGATTGACACAATGAAATAATAGGTTGAATAAGCACAATGGAGATTTGCATTGTATATCAGGCCACCTACATTCTGTGTTGAAGAAAGCATTGAGGGTAAGGATCTGTGTGTTAGTGGCCCACATTGTCAAATTTTGATGCATGTCAAAGTATTCACCCTCTGAAAGGAAGTTGATGTTAACTGATAAATTACATTCTTTCTGTGATACCACTTACTTTCTGTAAATAGAAAGGTGGTAAAAAAGAAATAAACATTAATTGGTTGATAACTAGCACTTTCTCATCCTCACAAAGGCACTTACAAACTATTAGTGAAATAGTCAAGGTAGCAGAAAGAATGAAAAGAGATTGTGAGCAGTCTCATATCAAGTGCACATAAAACAACTTACAGCCTTTCATAAAAGCAGCAGGAGCATGCTAATGAGCAGCATTCTTATTTCATATTGAGATCAGATTACTTACACTCTATAAATGGAAGAGTGGGAGAAGGCATGATGATCAGTAGTGTTCTCATTCAAAATCTACATCAAACCACTCACTTGCTATCAACACAACAGTAGCAGAACACATCCTGATAAGCAGCATTCTCATGTCAAATCCACATCAAATAACTTACTGTCTATCACAAGGGGAAAGTAGCAGGAGGCATGCTGATCAGCAGCATTCTCATTTCAAATCCACATCAGACAACTTACTTGCTATAAGTGGGAAAGCAGCCAGAGGCATACTGATCAGCATATTCTCATTTCAATTCTATATTAGACCACTTACACCCTATAAATGGAAGAGCAGCAGGAGGCATACTAATCAGCAGTATTCTCATTTGGAATTCATATCAGAGCACATACTCCCTATCCATGGGGAAGCAAGTTGATGAGCAACATTCTCATTTCAAATCCACATTATACCACTTACTTCCTATCAATGGAAGAGCAGCAGGGGAAAAGCTGATCAGTAGCATTCCCATCCCATATCCACATCAGATGACTTACACCCTATTAATGGAAGAGGAACAAGGAGTATGCTAATGAGCAGAATTCTCATTTCAAATCCATATTAGACAACTTACTTGCTATCAATGGGAGAACAGCAGGAGGCATGCTGATTAGCAGCATTCTTACTTCAAATCTTCATAAAACCACTTACATGCTATCAGTGGGAGAGCAGCAGGAGGTATGCTGATCAGCAGCATTCTTAATCCAAATCCACATCAGGTCACTTACAAACTATCAATGGGAGAGCAGCAGGAGGCATGATCAGCAGCATTCTGATTTACAATCTATATATTTCAGACCACTTACTCTCTATCAATGGGGGGGCAGTTGGGAAGTAAGCTAATCAGCAGCATGCCTATTTCAAATCCACATTAGACCACTGACAGGCTATAAATAAGAGAATGGGAGGAGGCATGCTGATCAGTGGCATTCTCATTGCAAATTCACATAAGACCACTTACTGGCTATCAATGGAAGAGAAATAGAAAACAAGCTGATAAGTAGCATTCCCATTTCAAATGCATATCATATGACATACTGCCTAGCAATGGGAGAGTAGCAGGAGGCAAGTTGATCATCAGCATTATTATATCATATTCACATTAGACCACTTACAAACTATGGATGGGAGAGTAGCAGGAGGTAAGCTGAGCAGCAACATTCTCATTTCAAATCCATATCAGACCACTTACAACCTATCAATAGGAGAGCAGCAGGAGGCATGCTGATCAGCAGCATTCTAATGTGAAATCCATATCAGACCACTTACAACCTATCAATAGGAGAGCAGCAGGAGGCATGCTGATCAGCAGCATTCTCATTTGAAATCCACATCAGGTCACTTACACCCTATCAATGGGAGAGCAGCAGGAAGCATGATCAGAAATATTCCCATTTCAAATCCACATTAGACCACTTATGTACAACCTATCAATGGAAGAGCAGCAGAAGGCAAGCTAATCAGCAGCATGATTGTTTCCCATCCACATCAGACCACTTACAAGCTATCAATAGGAGAGCAGCAGGAGGCATGCTGATCAGCAGCAACTCCATTTGAAATCCACATCAGATCACTTACACCCTATCAATGGGAGAGCAGCAGGAGGCATGATCAGAAATATTCTCATTTAAAATCCACATTAGACCACTTACAATCTATCAATGGAAGAGCAGCAGAAGGCAAGCTAATCAGCAGCATTATTGTTTCCAATCAGACCACTTACAGCCTATCAATGGGAGAGCAGCAGGAGGCATGATCAGAAATATTCCCATTTAAAACCCACATTAGACCACTTACCATCTGTCAATGGAAGAGCAGCAGAAGGCAAGCTAATCAGTAGCATTATTGTTTCCAATCCACATCAGACCACTTACAGTCTATCAATGGAAGAGCAGCAGGAGGCAAGCTAGTCAGCAGCATTATTGTTTCCAATCCATATCAGGTCACTTACACCCTATCAATGGAAGAGCAGCAGGAGGCATGCTGATCAGCAGCATATTATTTCAAATCCATATCAGACCACCTACACCCTATCAATGGAAGAGCAACAGGAGGCATGCTGATCAGCAGCATTCTCATTTGAAATCCATATCAAGTCACTTACAAACTATTAATGGAAGAGCAGCAGGGGCATGATCAGAAACATTTCCATTTCAAATCCACATTAGACCACTTACACCCTATCAATGGAAGAGCAGCAGAAGGCAAGCTAATCAGCAGCATTATTGTTTCCAATCCACATTAGGTCACTTACAGCCTATCAATGGGAGAGCAGTAGGAGGCATGCTAATCAGCAGCATTCTCATTTGAAATCCATATCAGACCACATACAACCTATCAATAGGATAGTAACAGAAGGCATGCTGATTAGCAGCAATCTCATTTGAAATCCACATCAGGTCACTTACACCCTATCAATGGGAGAGCAGCAGGAGGCATGATCAGAAATATTTCCATTTAAAACCCACATTAGACCACTTACCATCTGTCAATGAAAGAGCAGCAGAAGGCAAGCTAATCAGCAGCATTATTGTTTCCAATCCACATTAGACCACTTACAACCTATTCATGGAAGAGCAGCAGAAGGCAAGCTAATCAGCAGCATTATTATTTCAAATCCATATCAGGTCACTTACAGCCTATTGATGGGAGAGAAGCAGGAAGCATGATCAGAAACATTCCCATTTCAAATCCACATTAGACCACTTACACTCTATCAATGGGAGTGCAGCAGGAGGCATGCTGATCAGCAGCATTCTCATTTGAAATCCATATCAGGTCACTTACAGCCTATCAATGGGAGTGCAGCAGGAGGCATGCTGATTAGGAGCATTATTATTTCAAATCCACATTAGACCACTTACAGCCTATTAATGGAAGAGCAGCAGGAGGCATGCTTATCAGCAGCAATCTCATCTGAACTCCATATCAGGTCACTTACATACTATCAATGAGGGACATGATTAGAAATATTCCCATTTCAAATCCACATCAGACCACCTACAGTCTATCAATTGGAGTGCAACAAGAGGCATGCTGATCAGCAGCATTCCCATTTCAAACCCACATCAGACCACTTACACCCTATAAATGGGAAAGCAGCAGGAGGCATGCTGATCAGTAGCATTCTCATTTGAAATCCACATCAGGTCACTTACAGCCTATCAATGGGAGAGCAGCAGGAGGCATGATCAGAAACATTCCCATTTAAAATCCACATCAGACCACTTACACCCTATCAATGAGAGAGCAGCAGGAGGTATGCTGATCAGCAGCATTCTCATTTGAAATCCACATCAGGTCACTTACAAACTATCAATGGGAGAGCAGCAGGGGCATGATCAGAAATATTCCCATTTAAAATCCACATCAGACCACTTACACCCTACCAATGAAAGAGCAGCAGAAGGCAAGCTAATCAGCAGCATTATTATTTCAAATCTAAATCAAACCACTTACACCCTATAAATGGGAGAGCAGCAGGAGACATGCTGATTAGCAGCAATCCCATTTGAAATTGATACCAGACCCCTTACCTTCTATCAATGGGAGAGCAAGAGGATGAAAATTGATCAGTAGTGTTCTCATTTCAAGTCCACACCAGACCACTTACAAACTATGAATGGAAATCACAGAACACAGGTCCATGATCAGCACTTTTCCTCAAAGTGTATATGTGATCACCTACAAACTATCATTGGAACAACCATCATGGAAATGAACCAAAATTGTCAATATTGTTTTTTTCAACCACATCCCACTTACTAGCTTTGTATCCAATAGTAGTTGTGTGATTGATTTGATACTCTCAGTTTTCTATCATCTATGTAGATGCATATCTGATCACTTACTCCCTATTATGTGATATGAAAATATTCAATCACAACCCCTTACAAGACATTTCAAATTACTTACTGCCTGGTAGTAAACCAATCCCACACAAAGCTATCACTAATGTGCTGATCTACATCCATTCTGTATGACTTACTCCCTTCAAATTCAAAACAAAAATAAACACAAATTTATCAATGATACTCCCATTCAAGTATCCATCTGATCACTCACTTTCTATTAATCCAAGAGTAGTTGAAAAGGTGATTAGTTCATTAGCATTAAAATTATTTAGTTTTTATGCCCCACTTACATGCTGTCAGTGTAATAAAGCATGTGAGTTTATCATGATATCAACACATAATATATCACATACTTTCTTCATGCAGAGAATCAAAATGTCAATCAGTAAGCTCTTTTCAGTTTAATATCTTGATAATTACCTAATTAATAATCCACCAATATCATTCAAGTGTACAATTAATTGTTGTCCTCATAAATTATTGTCCTGCAATCTTACCTGTGTGTGTGGAAACCAGCTTGCCAGTGCCCCAGCTAGATCAAGTTCTTTCTTGCTAGTGGTCCTGAAGTCAACATAAGGCACCAATCCACTACATGGCATCAATATACACATTCTGTACATCCAAACACTGCTTTACTCACTATCTCACTGCACACTCAATACATAGCTGGATATTCTTTTCTTGTGCTGTGATTAGCAACATCTGCAATGATTGATCATTCAATACAGCTGCAGTCTGGTTCAGTAATATGCTACAGCTTGCATCTGATGTATCCATGTCTAGTACCATTATCAATACAATAGAACAGACATCAGAGAATACATATCTATACAAACTTTCCAGTTTTGCATATGCCTGTGGAGGAAATGCCATCTTGCACAAATCCCCCCATACATTTCTCTTGCTGAACATCTCCTGGATACCTTCCCTTTGCTTCACAAGTTGATCTTCTGAAGACAGTAGTAAGTCTTCAAGGTCAAATGCCTGCATCATTAGTGCATCATATTTAGTGAATAGCACCACAACTGGCACTAGCACCCAAACCAATGAGCTCAGAAAGTATCATTAAGGAAAATTCATCACCTTTTTTAGTGTCACATTCACCAAAGAATCTTTCCTCTGCAACAGTGATGGCACGATGGAGTTGGTCCATTGGAATACAGTACCTAACTTATGTTAAAGTTGCCAGAACTCAACATAACATGCCTGCTCACCATATGGCATGGATCCGTTTCTTGAGAAGAGTTGTATTCGCACGCCGTCTGATGAACCTCTTCATCTTCTCAAACTCGTCCTCACGGCCAGCCTCAAAACCGGGAGAGTCATGGAATACAAATTTCTGGTTGCTTTTAAAGACCATCTCATGATTGATGTCATGGAGTCCACACTGTGGACAGTGAGTTGGATTGCAAAGATGCCATGATGACATTCCACGCTCGTCAGTGGCCATGACACTCACCTCCCTGGACCCCTCGATCAGAAAATTAACCTAATCATATATCAATAGCATTAGCATCCAACGTATCACAGCTTGATCAACCCTACCCTTTCCCCTTGATCGTTGTAAATCTCCGGACCTTCTGTCGAGTTGCAGATTCTCTGAAGGATGGTCGTCTTGCCGGCATTCGCCCTACCAATGACGAGAATTCTAAACCGTCCAAATTTCTTCATAACGTCCGAGTCAATGTGCTGCATGAAGTCGGAAACACGCGAAGCTTCCGTCTGCATGTGACCAGCACTCGAGTTGTCGTAGCGTGGCTCGAGAGAGATCGGGTCTGTGACCTGTTCCTCGGGCATATCTGAATCTATATGCTGCACCTCGACAGCGAGAGCATCGGTGTCTCTGGCCTGAGTCTGGTGAATGTTCGAGTCGCCGGGGACTGCGCTGGATTGCATGTTGGGTACGTCGGAACATTGGGCAGGTGGTGGAGACTCGTCTCCACCAGCGGTGCGGAATCGGACGCGTCTGAATTGTTCCTCGAAGGCGTTTTCCATTGCGGGAGTGGTTAAGGAAGCTGAAAGATGAGTGAAACACGACTGATAGCTTGGGAGGTGGTGGATCGGAGCTAAAGCGCTAACGATGGGCACACGGCGTGGGATTCCCGTCGACGCTGCGCCACCGCGGTGACTGCCGTATATGGCCTAATTTGGTAAGATAGCCCCTTTTCCTTTGAATTCGTGCCAGAATGGATAGCTCACCATTCACTTCGCGGGGCAAAAAGTCGTAGGATCACTCCTTTCTGGGGAGGTGATGATGCCTTTGTAGTTGCATCCCGGAGTGAAGTCATGCGGTCGCCGGTACTTTGATATCAGTAGTCACAGACGGAATATCAAGTGTCTTTCTGTGCCCGTTCCCCTTCACCGCTATTGGGGTAAATGGTTGTCATACTAGGGTCAGCTTCACGAGGCGGACGGGACTGAAACCGTCAACTTGGGTGGTTAATCTTGCAATGATAGTTGGCCAAGTGCTCTGGCGTAAGCCATCGACACAATGACAGAAGGAAGGAGTTTGTAACGTGAACCCGAACATATCACTCCAAGCACTGTAAGGCGTCTGTCCGACTGTCGTCATGAGGCGGTGTTGTGTCTCCATCCGAGTCTTTGGTCGGCCCAAGGGACTAACCATTTCATGATGTAGTACCTCGACGAAAGTTGTATGCCATTAGGTTCTCGAGTCCATCCTCGGGACAACGCCTGAATGTAGGTCACAAGCCAACAATCCAGAGTCCCGAGTATGTCAGGTATGCAAAAAACACAAGACACGAAAGGTGACAAAAAGATGCCCACCAAACCCCTTCCCTAGTTCTCAAAAGTCACGCAATCTCCCGCCCACCCCACGCACACCGTGTCCAGCGCCTCATCCTCGCCGCTGAAACGGCAATACGCCCCCTCCGTCCCTCTACCTCTCGTCTCTGATACCCCCACGACACCGTCGGGAATCGTCTCTTGTTGGGTTCCCTCGACGATAGGCCCCGCCGTGCCCTTCCAATTGCAGTCCGCACCCGATACATCGCTTTGCAGAACAACTCACCGAGGGGCGCTTTGTGGACGATCCGCGGTAGAGGAACGGGCGAAAAGAACACGCGCTGGTGTGGTGCGAGATCCTCGACACCTATCAGCATCGCAACGGTCTGTATCTGTGTATGTCGTCGGCGGGAGGGGCTTGCGATGGGAGGCGGGGGAGGATGGGTACGTCGAGGAGACCCATCGTCTGTAAGCCGAGCGTTTCCAGGAGACTGAGGAGATGCGAGATGGTTTCAATCCCGACAGAGGATGAACCCGTGCGTTCAAACGTGAGCCGGTGCTACCAGATACAAAGTAGGAGGGTGCAGATGAGGATCTGTCAGAGGAAATCGAGGAGACGGTAGGTAACTTCTGGGTGGGTGATATTCGCCTCGTGCTCCATGTGATGAAGGAGCTCTACAAGGACGATGAGAAAGGTCTGGAGATTGGGTTGAAAACAGAAGGCGTACAAGGCGGTATGACGATGGAGATGCCACAGCGTAACCCTCGCGTGTCATGAATGATCGAAACATGAGATGGATTCCAGACACGGATACGACAGTCGACCGTCCTAATGACCGACCGTTGGTCTGCCCTAGGTGGCACACGAGCATCTCGGAAGAGGGTTCGAGGTGGAACGACATTCTCTGGATGTCTGTGACTCCGGGCCAGGCAGGGCACGGAAGAGCATCTTGTAACTAGCATCGTTGGGCATCAGCTCGTCAGATCGCTTTTCCCAGAGAACGGGGTATAGCGCAAACGCTTCCTGATACTGTCGCTGAACGAAATTGACGCGGATAGGGGCATGGGAGACGCTCCCATCTGGGGGGACGCCAGCCAATTTCGTGCGAAAGAGCACATCCTGGATCACGTCGCCGTTCTTGGGATCGACGACATTGAGGGGGCGCTGATAATGTCCAAATATAGGGTCACGTTCAGTAGCACGCCTTGCGTGTCACACATGGCCTCAAAGGCCTGGTGCCATGTTTGTGAAGCATCCAAAGGGTTGGTCTGGATACTCGCTGACATTGGCCTGGCGTATGGACATAGATGCATGGACAAGGTCGTCTACGAGTGTACCCGACGTGTGTTTATCGTCGGTCAGATTATGGACGAGGTCCATGAACGCCGGGACGTCGTACGTCTCCTCCTCAAAGGGTTCTTTGAACGGCGGTAAGGGTTGTCGCTTGGTGGACGATGTTGAGCGCGGTCTTCGACGCACCTGCTTGCAATATGTATGCCACTTCAACGTGACCGAGTAACCACTGAAGCGCTGATGTACAACCCGGCTTGAAGGACTCGGCCTATGATGTGAGTTCGAGGACCATGATCGATTGCTCGAAAAAACCTGTTGTAATTTTTCGTTAGCAAAGGAAGACGTGGTGATAGCTATTATTAGCAGACGTGTCCAAGTATGTCCAGTGGTAAATCCTTGTGAGTGTATGGGAGGCAGCCTGGGCTTGATGAAATTTATATCACACGTCCTTGGACCTTGAGCTTGAGAGCTCGAGGGCGGTGGTAACTGGCATTGTGACCATCGGATGCTGTCAAGAGATATGATACACAGCTCGTTTCAGATTCCTCCCAAACTTAGAGACGTTTGGAGTTTGAACCTGGGAAACCCTCGGATGCGGCCGAAAGTCCGGCCTTTGGGCGGTCTGTACGAAGTGTTTGGAGTATGATACGGGACGTTCGGAAAATTCAATTCCCAGACTTTTTGTTGGCGTTTCGTTTTTATAGGTCGCGCCATTTTTTTGGTATCGCTCTTTCGTCGGTTGTGTTTTTTTGAACAAGTGTCGCATTGAACAAAGGTGACGTGTGGAAAACGGGAAAAACGGGTGTCTGACCACACTGGATTCGAGATATACCAAGTCTAACATACTTACAGTGAGTTTCTACAGATAGTTTCGTAGTAAAAAAAAGTTACGTAAATACGTAGAGAGAATCCAAACCAACGTGTTGGGCGCACCTCTCGTACACTGACATCTCCAATCACCAACTTATCAGGATATCTTCCCCCTCACTTGATTACGCCCCGCTTCCTCACGCGCCGTTCCAACCTCCGAGCGAGTATCCGACTTTCATGAGGGTCTCGATGGCGTGGTTTCTACCCGCATGATGATCGGCGGACTCCGGCGCAGAGTGTTGCAGCAAGTCTTCATCGAACGTGATGAGATCTTGCGGGAAGATGGCGACGATGGTGCTTCCACCATACGCAAAATAGCCGAGCTCGTCCCCGCGACGCACGCGCGCGTTTTCCTAGATCCCCAAGCGTGTTCGATCACATTCACCCAAGTGATGCGCAAATCAGCATGATCGACATCTGGACAGAACAACCTCACCTCGACCGTCCAGACGATGCTTCCAACAAGCAACGCGCCGATGGCGATAAAGACAATTGGCTTGCCGGAGAGGGTGTGTTTCAAGAAGAGGATAGAGCGTTTGTTGCGGGAGAAGACGTCGAGATTGATTTGGTTGATCGCTTGGGGGTTCACTGTCGCATACTTGAATCAGACCATCGTTCGTGCACATGGACGAGATGTGCTCGCTCACCGGTATAATACTGCCCCGGGATATCTGTCGCCCCTCCCAAGACGGTCGCATCGACGGGGGAATGGAAGCGATGATAGTCCGAAGGCGCGAGACGGAAGATGGCAAGAGATCCACCATCAAACTGGAGACACGACGGGTGGGAAGGTTCAAGGTCCAACAACGCAGGAATCGAGAACTCGTCACCCTTGATCCAAAACTTGCGCGCAAGATCAACGGAGGGGTAGACGACGAGTCGACAGTCTGCCGCGGAGCAGAACGCGGCGGGGTCGTCTGCTTTCTCGACGGGCCGCGCATCCGGCTTGAGTTTACGGTAAAAGAACTCGTTGAAGGTGGCGTAGCTTCGGATATCTGGATTGAGGAGCTCATCGAGGGCGATCTCGTAGGTGTGGACAAAGGAAGGGATGTTGTTGATGCTCTCCGGGGAATCATAAATCCGCCCCTCGCGGACGCTCTGTTCACGGAGGAGGTCCTCGACGTGTTTACTGCCCTCGAGCAGCTTGACCTGCTCCTTGCCACGAAAGAGGAGGTGCATGCCGAGTCGAGCATAGATGGGCATACTCTCAAAGAACTTTTCGCCCGTTTTTCTGTCGATGACAAAGTTTCCGACATGGTATCTGTCGGCGAGGTTCTGGAGCTGAGGCACAAACTTGTGGAGGAAAGGGAGATAGGTGTGGGCAGGGGCGTGAATTCCCTGTGCTACATCGCCACCACCTTGGGATGTGTTCTCGACGAGGCTAGCGAAGCCTTGGGCGACGTCCTCGTCGTCGGCGTCGGACAGACCAGAGTGTGTGTTGATGTGCTCGATGGGCTTAGTGATGTGGTGGAGATGTAGGAGCATGATCACGGTAGTGGTTTATGTTGCCACAGTGGATATGACCTATCGCTTATCTATCTCGGCTCGACGACTTGCAAATGAATTCATGACAGCCCAACATTTCCTGCTAAACAATTTATAGTAACATCCAGATTTGGGTTCATAATGATGGCAAGTAACCTAGTGAGTCTCGCACCAACCACACTTGGCCTACCCTGGCCACTTCGATTTCAAGGTACAAGGCAATTGGATACATACCTACACTCCAAAGTCGGAGGCCAACAGGCTCTACCGCTCGAGTAGATTCTAACGCCAAACCTGTACCATGCCGGACTGATCGGATCAGAAGGGAGAACGGACCCCTATCGGTAGAACTCGAACAAATTGTGCTGTACGTGGGAGAGGGCTAGCTCGATGTGCGAAGAAGTTGTTGAACAGGAGTTCATTTCAGCTGGCGGGGATTATATTGAAATGCCAACTAACTGTCTAGTCATATTCATGCCATTCACCCACCTGCCATCTGGAAATGTATTACACCCTCCTTCAGCCACGTAGCGGCAGTTCAGATCATATTTCAGTGCTTGGGAGCTGGATCTAATTGGGGATTAGTATCTTCTGATGTCAACCCGCAGACGACGGCGAGTTTGAGACTCTGAGAGATGATGGATATCCTGAATCGATCAGAACGTACCTATTTTTTAAAAAGGATCTGGGTATCCATCTCGCGTCCCAGGTACGTGTTGCAAAGGTCCGTCCATGGCAAAGCGCCCCTAACACGACAGCTTGAATCGCACCAAATGCTACGTAAAATGAATTATTCAAGTGGGCCGTGCTCTCTCCAAGGGGGCATAAAAAGTCGAGCACCCCAACCAGCTTCTTCTGAGCCTCTCGGTGGAATTCTAGCTCCTCCCTCATTCTTACGCACCATGCACATCACATCCTCGTTCGTCGTTTTCGCACTCTACCTTAGTTTTGCTGCGGCCTCAGTGACCCCCGACGTCCGCGACGTCTCTAAAAGCGGTGATGACCTCTCCCATATCATAGTTGGCAGGAAGCCAGGTGGTCCGCTTGGACCACCAGGCGGGGGTAATGGCGGAGGGCTTGGTGGCATAATTGGAGGGGGTGGCCTATCTGGTGGCGGCCTATCTGGTGGCGGCCTACCTGGTGGTGGCCTACCTGGTGGTGGCCTATCTGGTGGTGGCCTATCTGGTGGCGGTCTACCTGGCAGTGGTATCTACTAGCGGCAGCAGCCCAGTCGTACCATTTGCCCACTACATTCAGAAAGGTAAGCCTTTTTTTACGCAACGAACGAGACATGCTGAGATATTTCAGTTGGCTAGGTCAACTTCACCTCGTTTTCTTCGTGTCTGGGAGTTCTTGAAGTGCTTGAGATGTGTCACGGTAGTGAAGCCTTGGTGTGCTTGTGGATGACAGACAGATACATACTGTCGATGCGTCGGATGTGGAAATTACTCTATCATCGATGTGAGAACATAAAGGACTTGTAATCACCCGACAAAAGAATATTCTTCTTGCAGAACTGACCATGAAGATTTGCTCGACAAATCGAGACAGATGTGAGCAATATGAGAGTGATAATTTGGTTGTCTCATATAAACATATTGCCATTTCCTCATGCTGAGTCCTGACGCCGCCCGGAGATTCCTCATATTGGAGCTCTGCAGACTTGATAGCCTGACGGTTTGATGTTGAATCACATAGATAGGAAATTCACAAAGTATGGTTTGAAAACAGAACAAAACCACAGGAGCCATTCTACTACTCAGTACTCGACCTACACGTTAGAACTTGAAGACATCAGGATTGTCGTCGGACAGCATCACTCTGAGTCTGTGTATCTGCGCATGCTCGCGTTCACAGCACAGGCAGAGATCGTCGGTACATCATACACTGCTCGCATGCAGTGACGTGAAACCGCGGAACCGGGGGCGGGTGAGCGGGCGTGCGGACACATGAAACTGAGGATTGGCAACAGGGCAGGTGAGGGTAAGAACCAGAGTCGCTGAGCACGAGCATGCATCCATGCACATGTTGTATGTTGTTTGGTCGTAGAATGTTAATGGCTTTGGATTAGGTAATACTCTGGTGCAATAGCGACATGCTTGGGAAGTATGTACCACTGACGAATACTCAGCTTAGTCCCATATATTCGCAACGATGAGCACAGTTTTGTGAATCGCACACCCGATGACCTTTCTAAAGGGGTAAAACTGTGCACTGCTATTAGACGTGGTGCCGTGTTTCATATGATAACTCAAGTCCGTTAAGTTTCAGTGGTACGCGATCGCATTCTGACGTCCGCAGCTTTGACATTCCGCAGCCACCAAAGATAGTGACCTAGCCTCTCCGGCTCGCCACTGTGGTCCATAAAGACTGCGTTGCAACAACGTCCAACTGCCCTCTTATACTTCGAGTCTCGCGCCATTAATCCACAGTAAACGTTTCAATCCTCTACCCCGTCATGACTGGACTCAAGTCCTGGATTTGCGAGGCTTTCCCTCCCAAACCCACTTTCAAAGTGCAAGACATCCCTGATCTCACGGGCAAAGTCATTATTGTAACCGGCGCCAGCGCTGGTATTGGGAAGGAGACCGCCAGGGTACGTGGCATGTATCATCTCTTGTTCTGTTGTCCCATGTCAACAGGTTCTACTCACCCACGGTGCAAGAGTCTACATCGCCGCGCGAAACCAAACGCAGGCAGAAGACACGATCCGCCAGCTTAAACAAGAAACAGGCAACGACGCCATCTTTTTGAACCTTGATCTCGCGAACCTGAAGGCAGTCAAAGCAGCTGCGGAAGAATTCTTGAGGTTCGTGTGCTCTTCTCGCCCCGAGCCATCGCTGGTACTAATGAGTTTTGATACGGCGCGCGCGACGTTCCACAGAAAAGAAACGCAGCTCCATGTACTGTTCAACAACGCGTAAGTAGACCATTCGAGATCACATTTACTGTGGATAGAAACAGAATGTCAATTCTGGCAGCGGCGTCATGTTTCCCCCCGTCGAACGGCTCACGGTAGACGGATATGATCTCCAATTCGGAACGAACGTCCTAGGTACGTCCTCCCCTCCCCCTCCCCTTCCCATCCTCTACTATCCAAGGCATCCCACCAACTCTCCCCACTCTCCGCACAGGACACTTCTACTTTACCAAACTTCTCCTCCCGACGATGATTGCCACCGCCAAGAGGACCTCAGACGGCAAGGCCCGCATCGTCACTACTTCTTCGTCCGGTCACCTCCTTGGTCACCTCGACTTTGACACGTTCAAAGACTCGCCGGAGCGACGAAAACATGACAGCAACGCGCTCTACTGCCAGAGCAAATTCGTACGTCCCGAAACTTCACTCTCTGGTGATCGACATGACATGGTATGACCACGAACGACAGGGAAACGTGGTGATGGCGCTAGAGCTCGCACGGCGGTACGGCGATCAGGGCATCGTATCCACCTCTCTCAACCCCGGGAACATCAAAACGGATCTCCAGCGCCACCTCCCCTCGTTTGTGCAAACCGTCATCGTACGTTGACAATTTCTGTGCCGCCCGATGGTGCATCGTGAACTGACGGATGATACGATTGGGGGCAGAATCACACGGTGCTATATGATACATCTTATGGCGTGTTGACGCAGTTGTTTGCTGGGACGATGCCAGAGGCAGCGGCACTTGGCGGTAAAGTAGGTTTGCCGTTCGTGTCGCGCGTTCGCGTAGGGTACTGAACGTCTTTCGAGTACCTCATCCCTTGGGCACGCGTCGGCACGCCTTTGGAGGAAACACAAGACCCCGAGCATGGCAAGAAGCTTTGGGATTGGCTCGAGGAGCAAGTCAAGGATGTATGAAGGGAACTCGACGATGTGCGTCTCTCTCGTCTGGGTGTGTGTGTGTATGTTGCGTTCCAAGAGCGAGCTATAGCGTAGTACAGAGCGGGAATACTGGCTGTTCTGAATACAACGTGATGGAATACAAGATGGAAAACACGACCAGTCTGGTGAAAACTCATCTTCCTCTCTTTCTTTATTGGTCTCTCAGCGCTCAGCCGTCGTCTCCATGACTCGCGTGTGGATGTGACGAGCTCCCTGCTTGATGCTACAACAAACGAAAAATCAGGAAATATGAACGTGGAGGACGCCAACGAGTAAACGCAAAGAGAAGAAAGAGAACGAAAGAGAAGACCACGACAACGCAACACCCACCTGCCTCAACTTTGCCAAATGAATCTTGAGCGTCTCCGCATAATTCTCAAACCCCAGCGTAGCCATGGCATACAATATATCCTCCCCCCCGATCGTCTTACGTTTCTCCATGTGGCATTTTTCGGCGGCTTCCGAGGTGATGAAGCTGATGAATTCGGAGACGCATTCCTGGACGCATTCTTTGGCGTCTTTGGCGATTTTGGCGGTGGAAGGGACGGATTGTTTCATGATACGGGAGACGTTGGCGATCTAGTGGGGGGGAGTGGGGGTGAGTGGTTTGGGTGAGCAATGCATGTCTCGACTCGGAATGTGGAGAGTGGAAAGGACTGTGGGGCCTTACGGGGAGGAAACGGTCTTGTTCTCTGTACTCTCCCACTTCCTGTTCGGTGATCGGTGCGGGCGGGGTTGGCTCGGGCGGGGTCGCCTCATGGGCAGTGCTCGCGTCTTCTTCTGGTTGAGGTGCGAGCGCGGGTTGTATATCCGCCATGTCGTTGGGAAGTTGTGTGTGTGTGGTAGTGGTGGGTCGATATCAGCGCGGTGCAACCGAAAAGTCCCAGACATGGTCGACCAGCAGAGGCGGCATCACAAAACATCTCAAACTCGATAAGAAATCAACATGCACATAAAGTAACTACAAATTATGCGTAACGACGGGGTCTTTTCACGGCGTAACCGGCGAAATGCAACGACGTTGATTGGCCAAGAAATGCTTATTTTATGTATTCATCGTTCAATCTTCCTCATCCGACCACGGCGCCAACGGAATGAAGCGTCGAGTTTCCGTACGCCCAAACTAGAAAAAAAGAAAAAAAGTGTCACGTCGTACGAACACGCCGAGGTAAAATTTGAACACTCTTTCGACTTACCCTGGATATTTGCGCTCGGCGGTCGCGCAGGCTCATCGATTTAGGTGGCGATGCATCGGGATTCGAGGAGAAAGGGTCGGATGAAGGCGGGGGAACTTGGACAGCTTCGGATAGAGGAGCATCCGCCATGTCGTCTCGCAGTCGCAAATGCTGTTGCGTAGAGGGGGCCATATTCGCGCCTGTTTCGTTCGGATCGTGACGTGTCGCAAGTGGCACAGATGAGGGTGAAAATAGTGGAGAGGAATAAATAGAAAAGGCACCGGTCAAGTCCGGTTCCAAATCCTCGATCTTGATGACCTTCGAGAGGGCATCCTGATCCGATGGTCCAACTGTGCTCGGTAACCCCACGGCGGGCTTGTCGATGGCCAAAGGCATATCGTTTAGTGCTACAGAGCGTCGTCGAGTGATCGTCGGACCCTGTAAGTCAGGGCGAGCGTGGTCGAAAGGGTGAAGGGGTAGCCTTGACATCAGCGTTGGGATGGTTGAAGGACCACCGGCGGCCGGAAGAGTCTCGAGCCGGCGCATATATCCGCGCGACGTCGAGTTCACATGGCTTGCCATGTGGTGCTGAATCCTTGAGGTATCGCTGCCTGAAGGCAAGGGCAAGTCAGCAAGCGGCTGTCTAGGCGTTCGGGGCGTCTGCAGAAGAGGTGGATCGCCTGAATTTGTCAGAGGCACTGCTAAACGTGACAATTTTCGAGGCACTAGAGCATTTCCCGCGTGATGCGTCGCTCCTTCGACGCGGGCCCGTTTGAGGCTGAGGTGAGGTCCCCCGTGACCGCGATTATCCAAGGGCGAGGAAACAAGGACACGGATTTCTTGAGGACCAAGCACCGACGCATTCGATCGCTTGCGCCGCGAACCGGACATTGATTTACTCGAGGACCCTAACCGAATCGAAGACCCCGCGCGTCCATGTCCATGCGCGAACTCGGCAACCAGCGTCGATCGGACGTTCTCGATACTATTCGTCATCGTCGTCACCGCATTTGTCACCATGTCAGACAGCGCTGCCTTGATCTGGTCGATCTGGGGAGGAACACCGTGAAGGATGGGAACGAGCGGCATAACAACCCCAATCAAGGTGTTCTGCTGATCCTGGATGGACTGCATCGCATGTACGTACGTCTGGAGGAGCTATGCAGACTGGTCAGTACAATCGTCGCGTGATACCCAGGTACGAACTGCTTGAAGCGCATCTATGCGCTTTTCCAATGCCTGCACGGACTTTTCTGTTGAGACCTGTGCGACGTGGACGAGATCGAGGGCGGGCGCTTGCGCGGGTGTCCCGACGTGCGCCTTCATCTCTGACTGGCATCTATTCGCTTCATCGAGACGTGAGCAACCGCGACCCCAACATAACACGCCAGCGTACCTATTTGGAGTATCTCGGTGAGCACCTTGTCGCGTTCGGCGTCGAGTAGCTTGTTCGCATTCACGACCTGGGCTCTACAGTCGTCGACGCGCTGCAAGAGGCCATCGAGTCGGGTGGAGAACTTTTCGAGGTTGACCTGGGTGTCATGGATGAGCATGCGCATAGACGTCCCGGTTTTGTCCTGGGGCGCGACGGGAGGGATTTGCGAGAGCGACTCGGTCGTCGTCGCATCTTTGCGCAGGAGATGCGCCCAGAGCAGGTTGCCAGCCATGACAAAGACGGAGAAGATGGTAGTAGCGGTCCAAGGTTTTGTTCCGACCGTTTAATCGCTGTTTTGGAGCACCGCAACGATATAGTAAAGTCCTACACCAACGTCGGGAGACATGCATAGAAGGTCATGCCAGTACAATGCGAGAAAATAACCCCATCCCTTTAAGACGGATCCGAGGCTATTACGTGGACAGGATGAGCGAGTCTCTTGCCTTCTCCGTCCAATCATCACTAAACGCACCCAGATGGACCCGAAACTCACTGTGCAAGTCCATGTGAACAGACTAGTGAGCCGTGAGGGCGACGATCCGGCGCTGAGAGCGAGTGGAAACCTGACATGCAGCCGACGACCCATTTTGCTTATGGGATCATTTGTAGTGCGACTAATGACAGCTGTCGTTCTTGTCAAGCATAGCAGCATGGCGCAGAGGAAGCGCGCGGGGCTCATAACCCCGAGGTCACTCGATCGAAACGAGTTGCTGCTAGTTTCTTTTTGATCAAATTTCTTCCCATCCGATAAAGAGACGATAACAAAGATCCACAAATAAACCACCAACATGCTGCTTGCCATTCTTAGGAAATCCCGAGTCCTTGCTATTGCGGGCCGCCGAGTTACAACAAAGACTGTCATGATACATGGGGTATTACAAACAGAATGGTATATCTTACGGAAAGCAATGCGAAATGCGAGTCCATGCAATGGTCGAGTCCGAAATGGATGCAGAAACAAAAAGACAGACGAACCCCAGGGCGACTACAAGATATCTAGCGTTCGTATCTTTTGCTCGAGATAGCGCGGTGACACGTTCTCCAGTAGCTGCACGACGATAGGGCGATCAGATGCAACACGTTTGTATTCATTGAGGGATAGAGGAACGAGCAATAGTGCGCTCAAAGGCTGTCTGAGACGCGCGAAAAACCGTAACGCTCTGGTAAGCTTGTCGTATGGGGGGGATACGGTGTGTGATGTAAAGGGAGGGAGCACATCGGAATCGCCGTCCCTGCCGTGCCCATCGAGTCGGGTGAGCGGCTCGGCGTCATCGTTCGCAATCAGATCCTCGAATGGAAGGGCAGGATCAAGAAGGCACTGGAGCCACGGATGCACGAGCACCAGATTGTCCAGGCTAGATAGGTCTTCCGTCGTCTTGATCTCGATGTTGCCAAACGCGAATGTCATGGTACGATAAACATGCTGAGAATCATCGCTCGAGAGTGTCAATAGACCTCTCAGCGGAAACATGATGCAGGACAGGCTCAGCCGACGGCTGACAAGACGCGGTGATGGAAGAATGACGACTCGATCGTATAGCATCACAGCCGAGTCGAGATGTGAGGACGTCCGTAGTTCCGCAACCAATGTGTTGATCTTGTCGTCTTCAATTAGCGGCGGGATATAGGATGACGCTGGCTCGCGATATACGCCAATCTCCGCAGGAAGACAGCTATTGTAGTCGGATGCTTTTCCCGTCCAGGCTAGAATGGTGACATCGCCTGACCGAGTCAAGACCTCTTGTAACAAGCGACCCAGAGCGCGTTGTTGCCCCTCGCCATATGTGACCGGGATAGAAACATCAAATATACCGAACAGCGAGTAGGCTATATCCTCTTGTTTCGTAGCGATGCGCATTGCAGCAAGACGAAGCTTCTGTCGTACGTTTTCTGATCCGGGTCGGAGAGAGAGCAGAACTCGTACGTCAACACCGTTTGCGGTCGCCATCTCGCCCATGATTGCAGGCGAATCCTTGTGGTTATACGCGCTCTCGTGAGGAAGATAAGGCTTCCAATCCTCGGTATAGAAACGGATAACCCGAGATGCAAAGAACTCTTGCAATGTCCATGCACGGGTATTCCAAAGACTCCTCAGAAGAGCACCCATCTCCAAGTCGGATTGTACACCCTCTAGGTGGACGATCGTGAGGGCCGATTCGTGGTACCACTGAAACATCGAGGTCAGGGATTCCTGAAGCACTGAGCCGTCTGTTTTGTTTATACAACATGTATCAGACCATGCCCAACACAGCCCAGCTTCCCGGACCATCATACAGAACATCACCAACTTCGAGACGGTAGGTGATGCTGCCAGGTTGTGTACCGACTCATGAAGGACATCGTGGAACAGCGGTTCGGCTCCTTCCCAGGTATGGGAGAATGTGGCATATCGAAAGTATTGCTCAACGGTCTGCGTGATGCGAGAGTCGTCGATCACTGTCGTCGTGGATGCAACGAGCTCCTTGAAGGTTGGATCAGCTTCGAATGCATCCAAACGCTCGTGCTTGTCATAAAGACGACCGGTCTCCGTGTGAATGAGGACGAGCGGAGCGTCCCGCTGAGTCCGCTTGGCAGAGCTGCGAATTGTCGCCATCGTCTGCGCTGGGCTCACATAGTGGTTACGCAATCCTGCAAGAGGTAGGATCCTCAGACGATGCTTTCGTGAGATCAGAAAATACTTACTCCGAGTAACAGGATCTGGATATTGTTCAAGCCTCAGAAGCATATCGTTATACGTATCGATTGCTTCATCGTAACGGTGAGTACCAAGTAGTGCCGCATGCTTTCTCTCATAACCACGTGGAGATGAGGGGTCGAGCTTGATCGCCTGCAATCGCATTGACTGTTTGCTCAGGCGTAAATCAGGATACACATACCGTATTGGCATCCTCCAGCGAATCGTGCCATGATCCAACCCCGGCTCGTGCTTTGCTTCGTTTGGTCAACAGGTCTGTCGACAAAGGATCGAGTGCCAATGCGGTAGTGTAATGGACAACAGCATCTTTGTATGAACCAGAGTCCATCGCAACGTCTCCGCGTTTCTCTAATGTCTTGAGAGAACGCACTTTGAAGTCTGGTGTTCGATGTCAGAGGTACCAAGGGCGATGAACCAAGTAGCGGATCCTCACTAGCAGCCCATGCGACATCATCTGTAGACATCATCTCCTTATTGAGGACGTTCGTCCTTGCGCGGAAAGAATCTGTCGCACCGCTACGTCGCCGTGGGAACCCCCCACCGAGTTCCAGGTGTGCATGCCCATGGTAGTCACCCGTGTCCTCTCCTAGTTCACTCTGCATCTGTCGGAAACACTCGACTGCCTCCGAAACGCGATCGTCTTCTTCGAGAACATTGCAGATTCTCCGGTAGATGACAGACCTTGGAAGCTTGAACTGATCCAAAGAGATTGTCAACGTCTGGCTTCAGACCATCATGTAGAGCATACCTTGGCGGCAGTACTTAGTGCTTCGTTCGCTGAGCTATAAGCCAACACTGTAGTCGCCCACTTGGTCAGTATGGTGTTCGGGGTCGAGGGACTGAGTGACAATGCCGTAGAGTAGGCTGAAACCGCTTCATCCTGTTTCTCAGCGCTCGATGCCTCGTCTCCAATTACTTCCAGTGTCGAAACGCATTGGCTCTTAAACTCTGACGGTAGAAATTAAATATTTTATACCGACGTGCGACACCAAAACTCACTAGCGTGCCAGTCCATTATCGGCCTGTTGGCTTTGACCTCTTCACACATATTGCTAATACCGAGAAGGGAGGTCGCAGCATCGGCTATGCGGCCCTCGGCATAGAGGGCTTCACATTGATCTTTCTGCTCGTGCGCACGAACCAACTGGAGGAGGCTATGCGCTCTATGCTGCGAATCGGTATCCTGGCTGCGGAGTTGTCGTTCGAGACGGGCGATTTTGGTGTCTAGTGGACGAGGATGTCAATCAAGTGCGCGTTGAGGTAGCGATGAATGCACCCACGAAGGGACTCGATGGTCTCATTGAGGCTATCTGCTCTACGTAGGGAATCGGAGAGCTTGTTAGAGCATTGCTTAAGGATTGCTTCGAGATACCCAATTTTGGTGTCTAATAGATGGGGAGGTCAACGAAGCGCGCGCCAGGGTAACGATGGACGCACTCGAGTTCATGTCCTGTGTACGGAGAGACTTGATGGTTTCGTTGAAGGTACCCGCTCTATGGTGGGAGTCAGAGAGCTGTTTACGAAGTTCCTGGACGGTTTCTTCCAGACGTGCAATTTTGCTGTCTAATGAACGTGGATGTCAATGCAACGCGAGTCAGGGTGCTGATGAACGCACTTGAGATCTCCTCTTGTGCGTGAAGAGATTCGATTGTCTCCTCGAGACCCGCCCTTTCCACCTCCATGCGCCGCCAGTGCTCTGAGAAAACCTGCAGCAGTCAACGACGCGGGGTCTCACGCAGCGGGAGTTTGATGCAAGCGACACTTACATTGTTGGAATAGGATGCTGGAAGGATGTCACAGAGACTGCGAAGGGTGATTGTACGGTCTCCGCCCATCGCAAGGTCGTAGTTTGCTGATATAGCCATTGATTTGATGTGAGCTGTACGCTGGATGACAGATCCGATTTGCTTGTGTGTCGTAGTGTCCCAGAAGGAGACCGACGAGTTTGCGGAAGCTGCGATGAATTTGCCGTTGCCTGCCAGGGAGATGCATTTGGGTTCATTACCACTGTGGATGCGCCATCGAGAATGCGTCTTTCGGGTGGACACGTCGAGACAGCTGATGTTTCCGTTGCTAGATAGGGCAAAGAGTTGCTTACTATCGCTGGTCCAAGCGAGGGACTCCTTCATAAGGGCTGCGATTGGGACGGTGACGAGGAGGCGGCCATTCCGACTGTTGTAGATCCGAACAGACTTGAGCCAGGTAGCAGTGGCGATGGTGCCTCCGTCAGGTGAGAATTTGACTGCAACAACGTAGTCGTCATGTTGCAAGGGGCCCCGCAGTCGCTCGCCAGTCGAAAGCGACCAGACGCAGGCAGTCTCGTCCTCTGATCCGGTCGCAATTCTCTTCCCATCCGGAGAGACGTCCACCACAAACACCGAACGCTTGTGTCCTTGGAAGCTGATCACCTTTTCGTGGCTCTCTGCATTCCACACCGTCACCTCGCCACTATTCCGAGTCCCACTCACGACCCACTTTCCATCTCGTGACACCGCGACGCTGTGAACCTCATGCCCCGCATCCATTGGTATCCCCACCTCCACCCCATCTTCTACTTGCCAACGTCGAATCTTTCCTTCCTGACCACCGCTCACGATGTATCTGCCATTAACGAGGAACGCAACTGACGATACGCTGCCTTGACCATGGATTTCGATCGGTTTTGCGTGCAGTTGGTGAACGGTGCTGGGGGAGGGACGAGCGATGCTAGAGGACTGTTGGTGAACGGTGCTGGAGGAGGGACTTTTTTCAGCCTCTGACTCTTGAGTCCCCGTCAGTATCGCACTCCCAAACATCCGCCAAGATCCTCACCATTCCTTGCCTGCCTGGCTTTTCTGAACCACATACTTGGCCAGGTAACAGAGGGGTAGAAAAAAGGATGCGCGGTCTTCCGCTCATCGTACGCCGTTGTCAGCTTGGCATATATACACTGCCTCCTGCCAGTCTTTATACCATATTTATCTCCCGGCGCTTGTTCTCACCCCAATGCACACCCCGTATCGTGGTCATCGTGGTGGTCCGCGCCGATTGGAATGTCGATGGTCCGTTAGCTGGTTGCGAGTCGAGAAGGGCAAAATTGAGTAGGTTGCGACGTCAATTGATTGTGGTCACTGGGGAAGGTATGTGCTATGCAGCACGAAAACTAGCCACTGAGAAACGAAGGCAAGATGTATCATACTGAGGGTCATGGTACTGACGTTAAGACTATTGTACTTCGATCGTACAGATGTTGTCTATCAAGTCGGTCAACGATACCTCCTCGCGAACTTGAACCATGATCAAACTGTCCACGGCGACTCGCCTATACTCGACGCGCGACACCGGCTCAAGGAAGAGCGCGCCAAATGACTGCCTGAGACGAGCGACAAACCGGAGTGCTTGTGTTGTTTTGTCAAGCGAAGTCACACCATCCGAGAACTCTTGGTCGAGCAGCGGGCGGATCCATGGATGGACGAGACAGAGGTCCTTCATCCCAGTCAAGTTGTCGGCGGTCTTGATCTCCACGTCTCCAGACGTGGATGTCACGGCATGATATACATGGAACTTGGTCGCGGGATCTGGACCTGAGGTGTGAACAAGCTCGGCGAAGGGAAAGACAATGCCAGGGAGTCGCAGTCGACTGGCAGCAAGGGAAGGCGA
Organism: Rubroboletus satanas; assembly: GCA_038090635.1. Classification (NCBI taxonomy): domain Eukaryota; kingdom Fungi; phylum Basidiomycota; class Agaricomycetes; order Boletales; family Boletaceae; genus Rubroboletus; species Rubroboletus satanas. The sequence continues at coordinate 150,122 of JBBPNB010000005.1, forward strand.
TTGAAGCCCGGTCAGGTGGTTATGCAGCATCACGGCCAGGGAGAGGTCGGGCAAGGACGAACACAGGACAGTGACCATGTTGTCCATCTCATCCATCTCGATAGGCTGAGGGATGTGTGGTGGCACGAGTTCGTTGTAGACCGTGAGGTCGATCGGTAGACAGGTATTGTAGGTACCCGCCCTCCCGGTCCAAGCAAGAATTGTGACATCACCCGAACCTGTCAGAATGTGTTCCAGGAGTCGACCTACTGCGCGATCACCTTCACCATATATGACTGGGATGGCAACATTGAAGATGCCAAGCAGCGAGTATGCAATGACTTCTACGAGCGTCGTCTGACGCATTGAAGTCAAACAGAGCTTCTCACGCACTCTATGGAGGCCAGGACGAAGTACAACCATCTCCTGTGCAGAAACTCCTGTGGCTTGCTGCATCTCCAAGATGATTGCAGGCGAGTCTTTGTGGTTGGATAAGGTCAAGCCGAGATATGGCTTCCAGTCTTCGGTGTAGAATTGGACAGTCCCAGAGGCAACGTATTCTTGGTATGTCCATGATCGAGTGTTCCAGATGCTCCGCTGGAGACCACCAGGGAGCTGAGACTCCGACGAGACACCACGGAGGTACACGACTGTGAGCGACGAGCCACGATACCAAGTAAACATTGCCACCAATGACTCTTGCAATACCACATTGTTCAGTTTGTCCACACAGCACGTGTCACTCCATGCCCATTGAAAGCCAAGAGAGCGCACGAGTGAGGAGAATTTCTGCAGCTTGACGTTTGCCGGAGATGCTTCCAGCTCGTAGATCGAGATGCTCTCGACCTTCTGAAGCAGAGGTTCGTTGTACTCCCAACTGTGAGAGCATCACATATCGGTAGAACCTCTTTACCACACTCCAGATACGCGCGGAGTCTAGCTCCGTCGTCATCGACGACACTAGCTCGTTGTAGATCGGGTGTGTCTCGAATGCTGCGGCTTGTCGTGTCCTGTCAAATAGGCAACCGGTGGTGGTGTCGATGAGTACCCGCGGCATGTGGCGGATGGTCTGCTCGACAATGCGCCGAATCGTAGGGGTGGCATCGACATACTGGCAACGAAGTTCTATCATTGATGTCTATCAACACGTGGTGATCTGACTGATATTGGGGAAATGACTCACCACGAATGCGCTTGTCAGGGGATTTGTCCAGTATTGAAAACATGGTACGAAATGCTTGGACGGCCTCGGCATAGTGTCTTGTCCCATGTAATACCGCATGTCTTCGCTCGTAGCCTCGATGAGACGAAGGGTCGAGCTTGATAACCTGCGTGCACAATTATTGAATACCGTCCGATACTATGTGAGGTACGAATGATACCTCGTCAGCATCACTCAGCGCCTCCTCCCAGGAATTCATTAATGCTCGTGCCTTGCTCCGCTTGAGGAGGATCCCCGTGCAATCCACCCGGTCGAGTGATAGGATGGTCGAGAAATGTTCGACAGCTTCATTGCAGTTCCGAGAGTCCATTGCGATGTCGCCAAGTTTCTCTAACCTCTCTGTGCATCGCCGTCGAAAGCCTGTGTGGGACGATCAGATGAATTTTGACGGTATTGCGCACGCAATCACTCACTGAATTCCCACTGCGCTCGCTCATCATGATCAATCGTGTCCTCTCCTCGCTCACTCTGCAACTGTTGGAAACACATCATTGCCTCCGAAACACGACCATCCTCTTCAAGAACATCGCACATTGCCCGGTAAATGAGAAAAGTTGGAATATTGAACTGATCCGAAAGGATTGTCAACGGCCTCAGGCTAAAATGTTTTAGCCTACCTGGGCGGCGGCACTCGATGCTTCGCTCGCTGAGCTATGAATCAACACTGTGCTTACCCACTTGATTAGCAAGGTGTTCGGGGTCGAGGGACTGAGTAACAACGCTGTAGAGTAGGCTGAAACCGCCTCATCCTGTTTCTCAGTGTTCACTGTTTCATCTCCAATCGTTTCCAGTGTTGATATGCATTGGCTCCTAAACTCTGGTGGTAGAAGTTGGATACTGTATCCTAATGCACGACGCCAAAACTCACTAGCAAGCCAGTCCATTATGAGCTTGTTGGCTCTGACCTCCTCGCTTACGACGTTCATAATCCCGAGAAGAGAGCGTGCAGCATCGATTATGCAGCCGTTGGCATACAGGGTTTCGCATCGATGTTTCTGCTCGTGCGCACGGAGGATCTGGACGAGGCTATCTGCTCTGCGTTGAAAATCGGCATGCTGAGTGCGGACTTGCTGTTCGAGATGGACGATTTTGCCATCTAATGGACGGGGATTTCAATGAAGCGCGAGTCACAATGGTGACACACGCACTCACGAAGAGACTCATTAGTTTCATTGAGGCTATCCGCTCTACGTTGGGAATCGGAGAGCTGGTTACGGAGTTCCTGAACGATTTCTTCGAGGCGCGCGATTTTACTGTCTAATAGACACAGACGTCAATGAAGCGCGAGTCAGGGTGACGATGGACGCACTCGAGTTCACATTCTGTGCACGAAGGGACTTGATGGTTTCGTTGAAGCCATCTGCTCTATGTTGAGAGTCGGGGGGTAGGTTACGGAGTTGCTGGGTGGTTTCTTCGAGACGCACGATTTCGCTGTCTAATAGACGCGGACGTGAATAACGCGCGAGTCAGGGTAACGGCGGACGCACCCGAGTTCTCGCTCTGTGCACAAAGGGACTCGTTGGTTTCATTGGGACTATCCGCTGTGTTGGGAATCGGAGAGCTGGCTACGGAGCTGTCAGACGGTTTCCTGCAGACGTGCAATTTTGCTGTCTAATGAACGAGGATATCAGCGACACGCAAATCGGGGTGCTAATAAACGTACTCGAGTTCTCCTCCGCACGAAGGGACTCGATCGTCTCTTCGAGGTCGGCCATGCGCCCCCTGGCCCGCTCTGCGAAAATCTGCAGCAGTCAACAACGTGAGGCCTCACGCAGCGGGATTTTGATGCAAATGATGCTTACGTTGTCAAAGTAGGATGAAGGAAGGATATCACAGAGACTGCAATGGGTGATTGTCGGCCACCGCCCATCGCAAGGTCGTAGTTTGCTGAGATAGCTATTGACTCGACGCCAGCTGTATGTTGGATGGCAGACCCGATTTGCTTGTGCGTCGTAGTGTCCCAGAAGGAGACCGATGAGCTTGAGGAAACTGCGATGAATGTGCCGTTGCTTGCCAGGGCGATGCACTCGGGCTCATCGTTACCTTGGACGCGCCATTGAGAACGCGTCGCCCCGGTGGGCACGTTGAGACAGTAGATGTTGCCGTCGCGTGATAAGACAAAGAGTTGCTCACTATCACTAGTCCAGGCGAGGGATTGGTTGTGGAATGAGTTGACTTCAATTGGGACGTCGGCGAGAAGGCCGCCGTCGTGACTGTCGTAGATCCGAACGGAGTCGCAGTCCCATGTGGCCGTGGCGACGAGGCGTCCGTCGGGTGAAAATCTGACCGCAAACACAAAATTGCGGTGTTTCAAGGGGCCGAGCAATCGCTGACCAGTCCGCGTCCCGAGCGACCAGACGCACACAGTGTCGTCCTGCGATCCGGTCGCAATTCTCGTCCCATCCGGAGACACATACACCGCATACACCGAGCGGTTGTGTCCTTTGAACGTGGTCACCTTGGAGTCGTCGCTCTCCGCGTTCCACACCGTCACCTCGCCAAGGCTCGTCCCACTCACGACCCACCTTCCGTCTCGTGACACTGCGATGTTGCTAGCACCACTCCCCGCACCCATTGGTATTCCCACCTCCACGCCGTCTTCCGCTTTCCAACATCGAATCTTTCCTTCCCGACCACCGCTCACGATGTGCTTCCCATCAGCAAGGAACGCAACAGACCATACGCTGTCTCGAGCATCAATTTTGATCGGTTTTGCTTGCTGTTGGTGAACGGTGCTGGAGGAGGGTCTGTTTTCACTCGACTCTTGGGTCCCCATCAGTACCGCACTCTCAAACACCCCACCAAGATACTCACCATCCCTTGTCCGCCTGCTTATGCTCGAAGACATACTCGGTCAGGTACCAGAGCGCTAGAGAAAGGATACGTGGTCATTCACGGCCGGCCAGTAAGTCGCCTAGCATGCACTGCCTCTTATCTTTATACATCAGTTCACACACACCCATGTCGTCGTCACCGTGGTGCTGACCTGAGAGTTGTCGATGGGGAAATTCACGCTCGAACCTGTTGGAAATGGAAAGCCTCTATCCCTGCCTCGCTATCTGGACAGGACCCAAGTTGAATCCCTTCCCTTTTCGGTTGTCTTACACAACGACGCCTCACTGAAAATCCGACATCCCTTCTACACCATCACGTAGAGTCTCTAAGATAGCTCTACACGTTACCACGGCCCTCACCTCAATGGACACTTGTTGCGGTCGTGCTGGTGACCTCCGAATTGTTGATGGAGGAGATAGTTGGCGGGAATTGGAAACAGCGAAGGAACGAGCGCTCAATGGGGGATAAAACTCCCGCCGATAAACGTGAAGGGAATGTCATCAAGGGATGGTGCGTGGATCATATTGTATGGCACCACCACCAAAAACCGCTACGCAACAGTCGGGGCACTTGAGGGTGACGACAAAGGTCGTTTTTCAGTTGGAGGATGTTCTACGAGATGTGTATTTCTTCGCTTTTTCCATTTGTGGAGCTGGCAGATGACATTTATCGAGCTAGACGACTGGACTGCTCCAACCACGCCGCGAAGGTTGGCTTGAATGGAATCTACCGGCTTGCAGGAATCTAGACCTGGTCTCAGTAGTGGCTACGATGTAAGCTATAGTGATGTTAAGAGAAGGCGAGTTTGGTACGGGACTTGAGGGACCGCCATCTCAGTCTTATCATTTGTCTCCAGCATCTGCGGGAATGCTCGGCCTACTATCGGTAATGATAGAGTCGCAGCAACAATTCAGGGAGGCTGGGCCGGGGGTAAATTTTCGGCTGCTTGCAAAGCCCAAAGACTGATCTCGTCATGAGGGTGCTTGCTCCATCTCGAATATACCTATGAAGTGTGGGACACAATGCACCAATGTCATCCCATCAGCACGCACATCATTAAGGATCTTCAACAACTCGGCGGTCTTGGCGTCCGCTTCCCGTTGTCGTTGGACGTTACTCTTCATTTGTTCGAACAATGCTTGGTTTTCCTCCTCGAGCTGTTGATCACGTGAGTTGACGCGTAACGATGATGGGCAAACGGATAGACTTGCGCTTTGTAACGTCGCCTTCAGCTTTTCCGCATCCGCCTCTAGTATGGGGACGGTCCTGGCGCGAACTGCAGCGCGTGGCTCCAACCGCTCTTTCCAGATATCTTTCCCTTCCGTTTCACCGCGTTGCTTCCGAGCGCGCGCGTCGGTGACAACGCCATGAAGAATGTTGATACTCTCTCGCACATCAAAGTCCTTGAATAACGTCTCGCAACTTGCCTAGATACCTTTACCGTCAGCTCATACAAAAGAGAGGTTCACAATACATACGTGTATCTGGTCCTCCATATGTCGCGAGAGCGTGTTAAAGATGCCCTCGGCGCCATGAGGTTCTTCTTTGCACCATAGTGCAAAGCATTCCTGAAAGTCTTCGTACCTGTTGCGTTCTAGCGCGCCGATGTTGGACGGTTGACAAATGGTGCACTTACGTCCATTTGTGTGCGGCTCTGTTGATAGCGAGCTGCAACGCTGAATGGAAATGGGTCCAGCGTTTGCTGTCCGGAGATCCCTTGACCATGGTGGTCGTTGATGGACAAAGTTATCTTGTACAATGTACACAGTCGCGGCCGCTCGAGTCATGTGACCCATATTGGCCAACACTGCCTCAGTGCCACACTGTCCTGCTCAGCCTAGCTTCTCAGTGAGTCTCAGGCTCGTTCCACAACCACCTTCAATGCCATGGAACGCGATGACGAGAATGCAATCACACCCAACGATATACGGATGCAGCAGCAACAACAACAACGGAGTTCCGTACCCTCCTTTCTATTCATAATATTTATGCTCTTCATGCTCACGAATCACAACGGCGACGAGTACCTCGCGCGGAGTCAATACCAGGACGCATTACAGACTATGAACGATCAGCTGTCAAACTTTACCGCATGGCTGGCTGGCGAGAGCTCTAATTTCACTTTAGTAGGCGTTTATGCGTGCCGTGCGTTATGATGCTGATGCGTAAGTAGCCGGAGAGCCAACCAGCGCTCCCTTTGCTCGCACAATCTTTTGTACCATATGGGCCAAGATTGGATCCACTCATTGACTCTTACTTTTTGAACACAACTGGATTCATACGGGGTTCCCTCGACTTTTATAATATCTCGCCTTCCAGCCTAGAGTCGACCAACGTTCCGTGGAAGTCACATGCACAGTCCTTCATGTCGGATACCAATATGACCGAGCTCAATGATAACTTGGGATCTTGGAATTGGTCTGCGGTGACGAACCTGTCGTGGAGTGTCGTCGACCATGCGCCCGTAGTCGTGGAAGGCGTCTCAGAACAGATTGCCATGATTCATGTAAGATGCCTCCACGAATCGTTCCAGCCTATCTTTTTTAAAAAGGTCATTTTTAGGGAAGGTTCGATCTTATGGATCCAACGCGTGCGGATGAGATGCGACTAGAGTTTGATGGCGTCCACTTCCTCTCAAACGGCTCCATTTATGGGTTTGCTGAACCGAACGCGTGAGGCGGTTTCGTTGCCGATTTGGAATTCCTCTGCTCACCCCTGGTTAGGCGTGATATTGACATTCGGTACCTCCCCGTTATCGTTCCGGAAAGCGCTCGGAATGAAACGGCTCGCGTCATCAAACCAGAACTACTTTCCCGGATTGACAAAGTAAAGGAGATGATAGACGCTGGTGTTATCGACCAAGAATCGCCACAAGGTTTGTGGACATTATTTGTCGCGTGATTAGGAAATTTCCATGGTCATCACAGGTGGTAATCCTGAAACGGGCTGTGGGTTTGTGGTACATGCCCAGATCGAGCCTTCCCCCATTTCCGCGGATCTCATGCAGGACCTCGAAGATGAACTTCAGAAGCCAACTGGGGAGTGGACGACGAAAAGACCGCCGCTGCGCTTGAATGGTATGCTTGTGAGCCGACAGTGTGGGGTACTTTATCGCCTACATGATGCGGACGGTTTAAGGTACGAAAGACGACGAGCTTGTGTTTATAGTCTCATGACCATGCGTAGATCTCAGTCGTTCTTTCGCAAAGTTACAAACTGTAAGCCTGTTCGTTCTACCTTTTCCCCGTATTTCTTATATTATATATCAGACGCTAGCGTTTCCGCTATCGTCTATCTTGCATTGCTGGTATTGTTATCTCGTCAAATCGACAATGCACATAGCCCCGCGGCGCTTACACGTCTGTCGCTGTGGACCTTCCTAACTCAAGCCATCGTTGATGCCGTGGCGTTTGCTGGGCACATCACTTTCGCAATCTTGGCAAATGGCCGACCATCCATGTCTCTCGTCGCCCCGGCGTTCCTGGCTTGCATTTTGTTTGCTCTCGAGGCTGTGGGTAACGCTACTCGGGTCTGGTTTTCGGTTGATGCTCACCTCTCTGTATGGTATACAGCAACATGCGATTCTTATCAATCAAGTCCAGGCCCCAGAGGATGCAGCAGCCCAACAAGCTCGACGTACCACGTCTCCTGCACAGAATCCCCCAACACCAGCTACTGACGCAGTTCAACCCCAACTTCCTTTGCCAGCTACGGCACCTCCTCGTCCCACTGGACCCTCCTTCTTTCAGCTCGTCCTTCGTCATCTTCGGTCGGACCCACAAGCCCGCATTTGTACGTGTTCACTTGTCGGCGCTAACTCGCTCTCATGGCCGATCCATCAATGTTTGCACCAGGGCTCGGAATGTTCTTGTTCCTCACGTTTGTTATCCGCGTGATCGTCACGCCCTCCCTCGCACTCCTTTTCGTTGCCAGCATGTATTCCATGTTTTGGTTCCCACAAATCATTCGCTCAGTCAAGCGGGGACGAACCAGCGCGATGAGTGCAGAATACATCATTGGAACATCTATTTGCAGACTCTACTTTGCGCTCTGTGAGGCATCTCTCGTTTGAGTGTGCGCTGAGCGAAGCTAACTGCGGAATTAGATTTTTTGACATGTCCAAAGAACGTATTGGATGTCGGACCTCGGAGTGCGTCCGCGTTGTTTATTCCATTCTTCCGTTGATGACTGTTCTGGTGTGGCAGGATGGGCATATTATCTGTGTGCTTTCGTGGGTTTCCAGGTGGTGGTTGTGCTCCTTCAGCAACGACTAGGACCTACGTTCTTTCTCCCACAACGCGTATGTCGATTTGTGACTTTGGGAGTTCACGTGCAGACATTAATTCATCCCCTTACCAACTAGTTCGCTACCACAGAAACATACAACTATCACCCACCATTACCGCTCTCGGTTTCGGACCCCGAGGCACCAGAGCAGTCGCTGGGTGATTGTTCCATTTGTATGGAAGTGATTCATGCAGAGGATCCTACGCCGCTACAGCACGTCGCTGTCGGTCTACTACAGAAAGTCGGAGGAAGGAAGAATTATAGTCTGGCGCCGTGCCATCATTTGTTCGTGCGTGGCCCGTCTATTTGATGGGTATTTTTGATGTGACTTACGCACTTCTCCGCTTAGCATACGGACTGTCTTGACAAGTGGCTTGCTATCAAGGTGAGTAGGTCTTTGGTTCATCGTTGATGGGAGATGGCTGAGTCGCGTGTATAGAACATCTGTCCTCAATGTCGTCGACCGCTACCACCCCTCTAGGACTCCATGCATCACCTGTACTCTCAACTATCCACGACTGGCAGTTTTTTTTTTTTCAATAGATTACTGTGTATTGTATACCAACATACTTATCGTCGCATCATATCGTATCTGATCATCCTAGCCAAATCTCGACGGAGTTTCCACCTGTACCGTCGACCTGTGCGATCTGTTGAAAATGGAGGTCGATGTCTTTGGCGCGATCCCAGAGCGATCGTTCGTCGGGGTGTCGTTCCTTGTAGCCCATGAGGACCCTAGGGGGACGTCTGTTCCGTTTGAGTTTGCACAACTGGATGAGTCGTGAGAGCGTTCCGATGAGTGCGGGAAAAGACGCTGTATTGTAGGTGACATCTGCCATGCTACGTTGAGTGCATCACGTCAGATGAACCTCTCTCAGGGAGCACGACGAGAAGCCACGTACACGATGATATCCAGTCCAGACTCTAATTGAACTTGAACTGACGATGAAAGTTTCTCGTGTTCCCAGTCCAAGACAGCTGCTTTGGGAATGTATTTGCTCATCAAGTGGTGATTGGAGGTGACGTTGTCTTGTAGGATGGGTATCGCAGAGGCTATTGGTGCGAAAGATGGGATCGGATTGTAGGTTGAGTGGGTTGAGTGGGTAGTGGGCACGCACGTAGATCCGTGGTCACGATGGAGCCAGGCTCACCCGAGAGGTCCAACGTCGAGCGCAGAATGGCGAGCGTGATGGCGACGATGCCCGTACCTGCACCTACCAGTGAACTATCCATCAGCCGGTCATGAAGAAGAAAAAGTGTCTTTGAGCCGTGCGTGACGCGACCTAGCCTACCTAATTCCAAGATATGTCGAGCGTCTGTGCCAAAGAGTGATTCGCGTAGATCAGACAGCGTCCCTCCTGTCTCTGCGCCTTTTCCAGAGAAGAGCTGTACGAGCCAAGAACTAAGTCCTATGCCGCTATCCCATATTTTCTACAGCTGCCCCGTGAGCGGCGTCAAAAATGTGTTTCCGGAACGCCGTGATGTGATGTGATGTGACGAGGTGACGTGCGCTGATGGACGTACCTTGTCGAGGTCAAAGAAGGTCTGCTCCGTAATGTTGAACACGATCGGACGGTCTTGGAGGGGTACACGCAGAGCATATGGCCGCACAATCCGTTCTTGTTTCGTACCCTTCGTAGCGCTCTTGTTCCCCGGGCGGTGTCGAAGGGGGAAACTCACTGGCATAGACATGACCACAAACGGCGCGTTCCCGGTCGTGTCCGTCTCGCCGAGCACGACGACCTGATCGTTTGGCGTGGTTCCGCAGGTCAGGATGAGCCGCCACGATGGCCCGTCCGAGTCTTTCCATTTATGTTGGCCGTCGAGGTGCGGTGGTCTCGGTACGGGAATCTCTTTGTACGCGGCGCTCGTTCGCCAGGAGGTGAGCTTGATGGGCGAGGTGATGATGGGCGAGGTGGGGTGGGGTGCATGGAGAGACCAGGCATAGTAGATGTTGACGGGGTCGTCGAGGTATTCTGTTCGGAGATCGTTGCATATCTGGGGCATGATGAGGATGGGGTCGGTGGGCACCGGACTAGCTTGTAAGGGTGGGGGACGGAGAAACGAAATGTAGTAAAACATCCTTGGGAAGGATGTGGTGTCGATACAACTGGCTCTTGTTAGTCCCCCAATACACAATTGCCTAGTTTGGTAATGCAAGAAATTAGGCCGGCGTCGCGAGTACGACACGCACAGTTATGCTCTGGTCTACACCTTGCCGACATTCGTTTCACTCCTTCAAACCGCGGCTTGGACGACCCCAAAGTCGCACATTTGTCCAGACATCGCAAGGATGGTTTCCTCGGATCTCTCGAAACGCATCAGGAAGGGCGATGGACGGTGCTCCCACCTCTCGTCACGCCGGGATGGACAATGTTCGAACATTCTGTGAGCGTTTCGGTCGGCCTCCGATACGAAGACAGGTTGCAGTGTGTATTCAAATATTGCTCTCCTTCCTTCTTATCCACCTGTGTTTTATAGTTCTTTTTGTTTGGATCCTGGGCTGCCTTCGAACTGGCTGCAGAGCAAACACAGCTTGAAAACGACCATTGGTCCAAAGAAGTCAGGAAGTTTATGAGCATCTGGACTTTCCGCGAACCCACACACGAGGAGGTCAGAAAAGCAAAAGCCCGGGCCCAGGTCTCTGTACGTGAATCCTCTCTCACTCCCATGATCTTGAAGCAGCCGCGTGGATCTCACCCCTGCCTCGGACAGCAATTTCTTAAGTATCTTGAATCAGTCAAGGACAAGATTTCTCAGTGGCCTATTGCGCTGCAAAATATATCTCTGACTGTATCTGCGTTCGTGGGCTCGTTCTACTACGATGCCAGTGAAGGCAGGCGACTTTGCTGGTCAATCTGCGCATTGAATACTGCCATCTTTCTCATGTGGAAAATACCTCGCTTCAATCCATTCATGAACCGAGCCTTCACACATGATCCACTCTCTGGAAAGTCGTATACGCTTCTCACCAGTATGTTCAGGTCAGTGCTTGCTGGTGAGGCTCGTTTTCGTCTTGGGTTAAGGTTTATGTCAGTCACAAGAGTTTCCTCCATCTTGTCGCCAACTCGATGGCGTTGACAAGCTTTGGCAAGTGCTTTATCACTGTTCAGTTCTGAAAACGACTGACTCGGTTGCCCGTAGGCGCTGCTGCGACGCACTACTTGTGCGCTTCCCCGTCACGCGAACCAGACATTAGTGGCCAGTGGCATTTCCTTGCATTCTTCATATCCGGTACGATTTCCGCCGTCCAGGGTCTTATATTTCCGCACTGATCCTTGTGTTGATCAGCTGGGTTGTTCTCCGGACTAGTCAGTCACGGCGTCTCCACCAAAGTACTTTATCCCCGATTTTTGTCATACCTTTCCAAGCAAGCAGCGGTGCGGTCATCACCAGCTGCGTCTGCCCTGGTTGGCAACGTAGCACAGCAAGCACCGAAGAAAATTCTGCCTTCGTTGGGAGCGTCCGGTGCGATCTATGCTGCAGTCACACTCACCGCATTGGCGTTCCCGGATGCCCAAGTCCAACCGATTTTCGTGCCTATCAGCGTTTCGATCACCACGGGCGTGGGTGCGCTGGTATTGGCGGATATCGTCGGCGTCCTTCGTGGCTGGAAGTAAGTCTCCTGATTGCTTGCTTGACGTGGACGGCCGCTCACGGTCACACGCTAGACTCTTTGACCACTATGCACATCTTGGGGGGGCAACTTTCGGTGTGCTGTACTATACGTACGGAAACGAGTTCTGGATCCTTATGAAGGAACTATATCGTAAAATCGCTGGCCCTCATACCGAGGTACGCACGGAGTGAGAGCATGACAGACTTCGTAGACATCATTTATGACTTACTAAATGTAACGTTGCTCACCACTCGTTCATTTCACTCAAGACATGCTGCAAAAACGTGAAACCGGCTCATCGTCCATTGCAAAACACAAAGACACAAAGATATCGTACACCACGACCTGAGCAAAAAACTATCAATAGCATGACGATGTCAGCACTTTTGTCGATGCAACGCCGAACGAAAATCCTTGACGATAAGGCGCTCACTCGATGGTGATGCGCTTGGGTTGCTGTTGAGGCTGAGCCTTAGGGAACGTCACGTTCAGCAAACCGTTTTCCACCTTCGCCTTGACGTCTTCGTGCTATGCCATTCTGGTCAGACAGGACAAGATAATGCGAACAAGATCTCCACGACGCTCACCTTGGTACCCTGGGGGAGCATCAGAGCGCGAGAGAATTTGCCGCAGGACCGCTCGCGGACGGTATATCCGCCCTCGTCACGTTGCTGGCTAGAGCTCGTCTCACCCGAGACGGTGAGACGGTCCTGGTTGACGTCGATGTTGATCTCCTCCGGCTTGACGCCGGGTAATTCAAACGTCGCGGTAACCGTGTTGTTCTCAGCGTTCTCGTGCACGTCCATCCTGCGTCCATCGAGGTCAGCAAAGGGACGCAGAAAGAGACAGGGGCTAGTGACGACATACTTGGGCCTGAAGTTGTCACGCCCAGTTTCGGTGGTGAGACCAGTGACGGGGCGCAAGAAGCGCGAGGACAACGCATCGTCAAAGAGACGATCGAATTCGGAGAAGGGGTCGTAGTGGAAGTGCATCAAAGACATGGTGTATCGCTGATACTTGTTTAGTTGGTGGTGGTGGGTAAGTTTCAGAAGACGGCAGAGGACGCGAATTAAAGGAGCGGGGTTTATATACCACCCCCGGCGAGATCATCGCTGACGTCGAGGATTACGCTGAGAGCTCCTGAGCGTGCCACCGGTTTCTGCGCCATTCGAGAAAGGCACAGCGTAAATGGAAATCGCCCCTGTCCTGAGCCACGCAAGATGTTCCATCTCAGTTCGAGAAATACCTAGAAACTTTAATATAGTGCATTGATTCTAATCTTCCATCGACGTCCAAGGGATCCCATTGCGGGCCCTGCAAAAAATAGCAAATTATGCGTTATCTGAATTGGCTGGCTGGGAAGTAGTCTCCGGTGCCCTCAGCAGAGAGTGCAAGCTTGACGAGGCTCACATGAATAGCGTGAAATAAATCCAACTCCATCTTGAATCAGTAGAATGATGGCAACCAGAAGATGTACCGTACTCGTTCGGTGACCGTACCGATAGACTAACGACGCTGGAGAACACTGGGCGTTATTCGTCCCAACGCATTGCAGAAGGGATCCAGTACGCTTTTCCGTGGCGCTCATCCTGGGCGTCGAGCCAGCAGAGTCCATCACGGAGAAGCATGTTCTCTAGCACCGCTCTCGCCCGCTCATACGTCCACCCGCGTCGGTTCACCAGAAGTTCTTCGACGATCCTGCCACCCTCCGCTTGAGCCTCTGCAAGGATAACTCCTTGGTCTCCGTCGAGTTCTTTCACCACATTCCGCACCATCTTCCTTCCTCCTCCGACATCGATCACTTCGTAGCCAGCACCAAGGGGTTGGAGCGTCTTGATACTTTGGATGACATCCTCCTCTGTTATCACCCCGCTCTCGACGCCTCGGAGTTTACTAACCAGCCTGACCAACTCTCCCATTCCGATGAGACCGCCGTTGCGTTCCCGCGTGCTCACACACACGTCCACGATCTGAACACCGAGCTCGTATTGCCAATCCCCCATTCCGAGCAGTTCTGCCCACCAACCGCCTTTTCTAGGTCCGGCAAGTGGGTCGACGCCGATTGAGGAGCACATCCGTTGAAATTCATGACGAAACTTGGGATTGCTGCGTATCGAGTCACGGTGTGTTTTGGCAAAATGCGTGAGAGCGGTGCGGAATTGGGTGAGCTGGGATTGAAGATGGTCGACTTGTGCCCTTGATAGCTCTGATGAGAGCGTCGCGAACGAACGTTGTGATTCCTGTTGTCGCTCGAATGCCGCCAGACCGACGCCCCCCAGACGATGCATGGCAAAGTGTCAGTAGATGTGGCGCAGTCACTGGGATTTGTGTTGAAGAGCGGATAAGATAAGATAACGTAAGTCCTACCGTGGGTTCCCGAATCCCGACGGGACGGCCGTCCTGCTGATACACTTCACTACCTTTTCTCCCGGCCACGACCACCTTCAGAGCGCGACGCCAAAATGGGTCACTTGATAACGTTGGCAACGTATGTGACACACTCCTTAACTGGCGCATCGCTGACATTCGCCCCAGCTGGTAATGTTTCCGCTTCGAATGGACCGACCATATCTCTGATTCTCCGCAGTTCTCTTAATCAATGGGCTTTAGATTTCCAAGTAAAACATTTGTGCCACGCTGTACTGTGCTCATTCATTTTACGCAATAGGGAAACTATGAACGAATCATCGAGAGTATTGCCATAGCCAAACAACGAGGGGCAACCCTCAGAGTGGGTCCAGAGCTAGAGATCCCGTGAGTGTCATCAGTAACTTCTTTGGGAATAATGTGCTCAGACAGAATAGAGGTTATGGATGTTATGATCACTTTCTGGAAGGTTTGTGTTTTGCAACATTCCCTGTGTAAAGGATCTGGAAGGTCGAGCAACAGGGGACACGGTGTTACATTCTTGGGAAGTGCTCGCAAAGATTCTTGCGGGTGAAGACACCATGGGAATCGTTTGCGATATCGGAATGTACGTAAACAGAGTCTCTGCGTGAACGTCATGGTATACTGACGCAAAACCGTCAGGCCAATCGTGCACAAGAACGTGATCCACAACTGCAGGGTGATCGTTCACGACAAGCAGATCCTGTTGATACGTCCTAAGATGTGGCTAGCGAATGATGGTAATTACCGCGAGATGAGGTACTTCACACCATGGATGAAGCACCACGAATGGGAGGACCACTTCTTGCCCAGGATCATACAGGCAGTCACGAAACAGGTAAGAAACCACGCTTTAGTGCAAAGGATGGCGTTGATGAGCGCCAGATCAAAGTACCGTTTGGTGACTGCATAGTCAGTACAATCGATACTTGCCTTGGCGTGGAACTTTGCGAGGAGCTGTTCACTCCTGCTAGGTTGGTACCATTCTAAGATGCCATCATGGCACTACAAACGCAAAGACTCACCAGATAATCCAAGTCCACACATCTCGATGGGACTCGACGGGGTCGAGATCTTCACCAACTCGAGTGGTAGTCATCACGAGCTCCGGAAGCTCTACACCCGTGTTGAACTCATCAAGGAGGCAACTTTGAAGGTGAGGATGACACCATTCATTGACGGACGCGGGATTGTAGACTGGTCTATTCATTAGCTTGGTGGAGTGTACCTGTACGCTAATCAGCAAGGATGTGATGGCGACCGACTATACTACGATGGATGCGCCATGATCGCAATGAACGGCCGCATTGTGGCACAGGGTTCCCAGTTCTCTCTCAATGACGTCGAGGTTGTCACAGCTACGATTGACATCGAGGATGTGCGTGCACACCGCACGTCACGCAGCAGAGGTCTCCAAGCAGCCTCGTCCAGGAAATATCATCGGATCGAGGTTCCATTCGCACTCTCTGGCGGGAAGTTTGGAGAAACAGACGGGGAACGAACCCTAGGCCGCGGAGTGACCCAACACAAAGCCAAGTTCCACCGGCCTGAAGAGGAAATTGCGTCAGTCTCTGTTGCTATTCCGAGTATACCGCAATGACTGGACGTCTTCTGACAGACTTGGGCCTGCGTGCTGGCTCTGGGATTACCTCCGACGATCCCGAACCCAAGGGTACTTCGTACCCCTCAGTGGTGGTGTCGACAGCTGTGCCACGGCGGTCATTGTGTATTCTATGTGCCGCCTAGTCGCCGAAGCTGCCACTCGAGCAAGTAAGTGCATTCGGTTCCTCGTGGTCGTAGCTGTTCATGCCACCGTTGCTCGATAGACAAGCAGGTCATCGCCGATGCCCGGCGCATCGCGGGAGAGCCTGAGGACTCGAGTTACATCCCTTCTGATCCAAGGGAGTTCTGCAGTCGTGTGTTCCACACGTGTTACATGGGAACCGAGCATTCCACCGCCGAGACAAGGAAGAGGGCGAAAGGTCTCGCAGAAACGATCGGAAGGTATCGGTCTCCTGAAGTGGGGTATAATGGTGCTGACGCAATCTGCCAGCTATCATATCGATCTCAACATGGACTCCATAGTCACTTCTGTCCGTGACTTGTTTGTCTTTGTAACAGGTGCAAGGCCACGGTTCAGGGCGCATGGGGGTACCGCAGCAGAGAACCTAGCTTTGCAGAACATTCAGGTAGAAGCTGCATGTGTTGCATCTTTTACGGTGTGCTTACGAAGTTACTACTAGGCCCGTCTGCGTATGGTTCTTTCGTACCTGTTCGCTCAACTCCTTCCTTGGGTTAGAGGGAGACAAGGTGGACTGCTTGTGTTGGGTAGCGCCAACGTAGATGAGAGGTAAGCTGTACCTGCTACTGTACCTGCTCTTGTCTGTTACGAGATTTGATCTGACTTTGATAGTTTGCGAGGGTACTTGACCAAATATGACTGCTCATCAGGTGGGAGTCACTCACACCTGTTAATCCGAAACTTCTAATAATCATGATTAGCGGACATCAATCCTATTGGGGGTATCAGTAAAACAGACCTGAAGAGATTCATCGCCTACGCAGAAGGCGCGTTTGACATGCCCATTCTCAGGGGGTACGATCCAATCTCTCCCTCGTGAATAACCCTGATCGACATAACTGATCAGCTTCTTGGATGCGATCCCGACCGCCGAACTAGAGCCTATTTCCGAGACGTATATGCAGGCGGATGAGGCAAGACTCCAGCCCACACGTGATGCATCTGACACCATCGATATCTTCGCAGGCTGACATGGGCATGACCTATGACGAACTCTCCGTCTTTGGACGGCTCCGAAAGGTGGAAAAGTGTGGACCATACAGCATGTTTACGAAATTGGTACACGAATGGGGCTCGTTCTTGTCGCCCGTCCAGGTAGGCCATGATCCCGAGAAGTCATCAGGAAATATCATTTACTGAGCTCACGTGCGTCAACGGGTGCCAGATTGCGGAGAAGGTGAAACAGTTTTTCTTTGAGCACGCGCGGAATAGGCACAAGATGACGACATTGACGCCTTCGTACCATGCGGCAAGTGTTCCTTCGTTGCGCTTCCTAAATTTGACTGACACTGGCATTAGGAATCGTACAGTCCAGATGACAACAGTGCGCACGTTTAACGTCTTCGCGATGTCATGGATGGCTGACACGGTTTCGATAGGGTTTGACCTGCGTCCGTTCTTGTATCCCTCGAGGTTCCCCTGGCAGTTTAGGAAGATAGATCAGGTCGCTGCCGTGCTACCCGACAGGTCGAACCTAGGACCCGACAAGGCCAAGACCGACTAGTAGCCAATATCTCGACTGCATAGCGGGAAAACGGGTATATTGGTTGAGGAGTATACAGTGCAGGGTAGGTTTACACAGACCGCCCGCGCTAACGGAACGTGGCTCAGTAAGTATACAATAGATAGAAACAAGAG
Organism: Rubroboletus satanas; assembly: GCA_038090635.1. NCBI lineage: Eukaryota > Fungi > Basidiomycota > Agaricomycetes > Boletales > Boletaceae > Rubroboletus > Rubroboletus satanas. Next base: position 167,891 of record JBBPNB010000005.1, read on the forward strand.
ACGCCGTCGTTCATGTCCGTAGGAAACGTGAGATACCGCTTTGAACGACGATTTTCTTCATGATGGTCGGCTCTGGCGCTAAAAGAATACCTGAGCATCGAAATGGTGAGTGTTGTGTGGACTGGATGCTTACGGTCTGTCAGTCCTTCTTCCTTCACCTTCCGTTTGATAGCTTCCATGACCTCGCTAACGGCAGCACGATCAAGGTCCCCCCTCGCTTTCATTAACCCTTCCACGAAGGGTATGCACGGTCCGTGGACTTTGGCAAACGCCCAGAAGGATAGGAATGCCATACTCTTGGACGCTTCCAGCATCGCAAGTATGTATTCAACGACCTCGAAATACTTTTCCAGCTCCTTGTCTGGCTTAAACTCGCCAAAGAAAGCAAACACGACGCTGATGTCCGCTTTGATACGCTCCGTCGCTGCGGGTAGGCGTAGTTTGGGCGAATTCGCGAGCGCGGTGAGATATATGACCAGGAAGGTATCGAGGAGGTCTTCCACCAGCAGCTCAAACAGAAGAGGTTTGACGAACTGCTGGTCAGACGTATAGTCCTTCATCGTCACGACGATCTGTTCCATGATTCCGTCGTACCAAGCTGCCTGGAAGAGCTGCTTCGTAGCCGGTTTGAGGTCGTTAAAGATAATATCGACAAAGGTTTGCATGCATTTCTTGGCTACGTCGAGGTTACCGTCGATAGCGTCATTGAGCTTTTCGTTAATAGGGACTCTATATTTTTCAGAGACGAGAGGTTCTAGTTTGCCGAGTAGTGTTTCGGTGTTATCGGCTGATTTGATTTGATCGTTGGCGAGAGCAAGACAATACTCCGCAAGGCCGGCAACGACCACGTCCGGCTTCTCTGTCTGCTTCTTGAACTCTGCCTCCACTACTTTGGTCCATTGATCCTGTATGCCCCGCATAACTCGGCTGGTTTCTTCGACGACACGAGCGAGGATAGCACCCTGTCCACTCTCCATCGCCGCATCGATTTGCTGGTTCACCATCTGGAACAGGATAACGGCACCCTGGGTACCATACAGTCCGTCGCTATCCACCTCTGGTTGCATCGCCCGCGTTGTGAATTCCCGGATTTCAGTCTTCATGAGGTTGGCAGACCACTCGTCGAGCTTCTTGACAATGACTTTGAGGTAATCTTCAATGAGGTTCTGTTCCTCGCCGTTGAGCAGTGGTGGATCCATAAGCTCAGGTGGGACGTTGAGTTCTTTCATGCTCTTCTTGTACTCTTTGAGCCACGCGTGGAGGTGCAGGAGGATGCTCGCCTCGGGTTCCAATTCGATGAGACGTTGGAGCGTTGCGTTCAGGTTTCTGTGATACTCCTTGACGTAAAACGCATATATGTCATAGCTAAGTGGGAAACAGGGAACAACATCGCTCTCGATGCGAATGAGGTCCTGGTATATCCAACCCAGGTTGTCCAAGAATGCACCTGGATCCCGGTTGTGCCGCTCGTAGCTGTCGTCGAATGCTGATCGGATGGTATCCGTGATAGTTTTGGAGATCTTGGAGCGGTAGTGTTTGATGAGGCGGGCATTGGCTTGCATGGATTTGAATTTGGAGGCGGCATCCATTTTGGCGGCCTTTTTGACGAGACGGATGGCAATTGCCTAGTAAAACCTACGTTAGCGGGTAATCATGCCAAAAAAAAGTTCTTAGACGCACTTTTTCGTCCTCTCTTCCTTCGAACTCTGCTATCTTGACGAGCTTGACGACGACGTCCGGATACCCGGCACGGACAAGCGGGAGAATGTTCCTTGCCAGTTCCATGAGATATGTTTCAAAGTCAAGTATCAACTGAGAAAGTCTCTCGAATACTCGAGCCAATTTTTGACGAGATGCGGTAGAAGCCTGCTTTGCTTGGTGCATGGTCTGATTTCGGAATGCCTCGAGACGGTTGATTTGGAAGTGGATGTGGAGTAAGTTGGGAGCTGGACCGACGAGTTCTTGGCTATCTGTGGCAAGCATCTCATCAAGTATGTCGAGCTTGGAGTTCATTTCCAACAGGTTGTTGACCATTTCCTCTGTTTGCTCAAAGTTCCGGTGAACCATGGAAACCTAAGCATGGAAACGTTAGCCAACAGCTACGAGTTCAAGACAGACTTACACGACTGATCTGGTCGAACGTCGATACGGCGTTCTGCGAATCTGCACATAACCTGTCGGTGGTTTGCATCTCCTCTTTGAAAACCTGGACATGGTTCCGCGTGCTGAGAAGCTTCTTGAGTCCCTCGCGCGTAGCATCTAGTTGCTCCTTCACGCCGCTTTTGAGTCTGGCATCAATGGAGGCCTTTTCTTTCTCGAGTTTCTTGCGGAAGGTGGCAACTTTCACAAGGTCGTCGGGTGATTGAAGGTACTCGCCGACTGCTTGGGCGGCAGAAACCTGGGAAGCGACCACCGCCATAGTGAGTAAGAACTCGGAAACAAGGCGCGTCGGTGATGTACACGCGGGCGATGGCAGTAGTGGGGATGGATGTCGAGGCCAGTATTATTATTGTTGGTGATGTTTGTCTCTAATTAGTGTCATGTGAAAACAAATGCATTGCTTGACAAGACTGATCAACACGGCGATGACAACGGCAGTATATACAGACAAGAGATCTTGTTTTTTCTTTATGGGTCACCAAGAAACCTTCCCAATACTCGTCTTGTCTGTCGTTGTCAACGATCACCACATGGTACTCTTTTTGGTGGGCGACTGACTGGTCAATCACCCACTAAAAACAGTATCAGTAGAGAAAAATCACCTGAAGGGTTTGTTGCTGACCCTCCCTTGGCAGTGCTGTTTGCCCTCCCAGCGGAAGATGCAGCTCTCGCTTTGCCTGCAAGTCCGTCAGAGAAAGCACATGGTATGGACCTTTTGTTCTCACGACCATGTTATACCCACGGTCCACTCTGCACAGAGCGGCTGAGAAAACCCTCCACCATGGGAGTCGGGCAACGTACTTTACCTCCGAAACCTGACGTACCGACGCTGGACGTTCACCGGCACACATGGCGTCGATGACGGTGCAGCGTTCACTGTCAAAGGGCCTCGGCCGAAGTTCATGTCAACGAAAGACGCTATGTCGGGCGTTCGCGACTGAGGCAGTTCAGGACAAAGATGTGGTGATTGTTGGGGGTGGACCAGCCGGCTTGGCTTTGGCGAGTGCACTGGGTGAAGTCTCGTCAGTCTTATGGGATTTGATGTACTCATTGGATGATAGGGTCAAATCCACTCGTGCGCGAATCCGTCAAGGTCGCGCTCATTGATGCTGGGGACCTGTCCAAAATTCGCGACTGGTCACTTCCAGTCGACACATTTTCGAATCGCGTCAGTTCGATCACAAACACTTCAAGGACGTTTCTAGAGGGTGAGCATTCGTTGCGTGACGAGAAACTCTTCACATCAACCTCGTGCAGGCATTGGTGCATGGGCACATGTTGATAGTTCTCGCACTAGCCCCATACGAGAGATGCAGGTAAGTTGAGTCTAGTCGCACTCATGGCCAGTTAATGCGACTGTGATGTAGGTTTGGGATGGCATCTCAGATGCACGCATCACTTTTGATGCTGCAGAACTTCCTTCTGCTGCCAGCGCCGCTGAGTCTAGCGAAATGGCAAGACTGATAGAGAACCTGAACCTGCAACGCGCCTTTCTTCGCCACCTCGAAAAGCTGAATGTCGTCCATTTGTTGCAAAAAGTCAAGGTCGAGTCGATCCAGCCCGAGGTCGACGGTAATGGCTGGCCTTTAGTCCACTTATCTGATGGCACGACGATTCGTGCAAGATTGCTTGTAAGCCCTCACCTGATATCCAATCCATCCACGACATAGACTGTCTTCAAGGTAGGTGCAGACGGGTTCAACTCGCCTGTCCGCTCGTACGCCGGAATCTCTTCCTATGGATGGTCATATGACACGCAAGCTGTAGTTGCTACGCTCAACCATGCACCGCGAGGTGCATTTGAAAAGCCTAATCATACGGCATACCAAAGGTTTCTTCCGACTGGTCCCATCGCCTTCCTACCCCTCTCTCCAACAGTTTCTTCTTTAGTCTGGTCAACCAGACCACGCCATGCAGCAGCGTTATGCAAATCAGATCCAGCTGTACTGGCCAGTATGATCAACGCTGCATTCCGCCTACCAGATGTGTCAATCCGGTATCTCCACGATCGTATTTTGGAGGCGGATGCTGCAGGCGAGACCCTTTCGCATGACGCAATCAGTGATGAGATTGCGTTCAGAGAGAGATCCCACAACATTTCAAAGTATTCTGCTTATGCCTCTGTGACATCTGCCCTCTCAGGTGGTATTCCCCCAAATGATACAGATTCCATCCCACCTCTTGTCAGTTCAATTCAAGCCGGTACGATTGCTAGTTTTCCCCTTAAATACAGTCACGCAGAAGCGTACTTGGGCGGGGAGGCGGGTAGCCGTACCGTCCTTGTAGGGGATGCAGCACATACCATCCATCCCCTCGCAGGACAAGGACTTAACCTCGGTTTGGGCGACGTCGAATGTCTCGCTCGCTGTATCGCCCAGACACTGAAGCATGGTGGAGATGTAGGTCAGTAGTGTCCACATTGCCTTTCTGGTGATCTTCCAGAGACTGAAATGAAAACCGTTCAAGGCTCTTTCACAGCACTCCTTCCCTACGCAAGTGAGCGGTACTTTGCAAATCACAAGGTCATGTCTGCGGTGGACAAACTTCACAAGCTCTATTCGTCGACACTCGAACCGATCGTCTGGGCACGTTCGGTGGGCCTGGAGGTGCTGAATGAGCTGGATTCTGTCAAGGCTGCGCTTATGATGGATGCTGGAGGAGGCCAAGCCACGAGGCCTGGATGGGAGTGGAATTCGCTTGCGCGGGGCGTGGAGGGACTTGCTACTGGGTTGAGTGCTGTGAGGATGTTGAGAGAAAGGATCGGGAGTGCGAGATTCTTTGGATAATACCACGGGGATGCATCAATATGAGAGGCTAATTATGTAACTCGACGATAGTCCTTAGGGGTGAAGGTAAACTAATATAAACAACACGTAGCCCCCGATACTTGACACGCGCGTCTCGAGTCACTCCCGTGGAGAACGACCAGCACAGGCCAAGTAGCGGAATTCAATATAATGCAGCCAACCCCAGCGCCATCTTCTCTTCCATGTTCGCCTGAACCAGTGACTGAAGAAACGATTTACCCAGCACCACCTCAGAACAGAGGCAGCGCCCCTTTTTCGGTCCTTGCAGGTCTCTTTGCCAAATTATCCACCGAACGCAAGCCAGAGCGTCGAAGACGTCTTCTGAATGCATGGTTCAGTGTATGTTGCTGATCTTAGTTATTTCACATCGAGTTTGACTCTTGTGGCATAGCATTGGAGGGAGCAAGTCGGTCATGACCTTTACCCCGTGCTCCGCCTCCTCCTTCCTCAGGCATGTTTAATGAATTTGTCCGGGTAGAAGGTAAATCTCAAAGCATATTTAGAAAGATCGTGAGCGTGCAATGTATGGTCTGAAGGAGAAGAACCTCGCCAAGACCTATATCAAGCTCATCCCACTCGGGATGAAAGACCCAGATGCAATTCGACTCCTGAACTGGAAGAGACCCTCAGGGAAATATGTCTGTATCTCTGTGAGCCTGATAAATTTTATCTGAGATTTGTTTAAGTCAGGGTCCGGTGATTTCTCCAATGTGCTTTATGAAGTCGTGCGCAAGCGCTCCTCGGTAGTCGACGGGTCGTTGTCTGTTGACGATCTGAACGGCATCCTTGATGAGCTGTCCCAGAACATGGGGAAACAGTACGCGCGTGTTCAGTATCAAGAACAGTACATTGATGTTTGCATGTAGTGACATACAGTCCAGAGTTCTTCAACGCGTGTACAATCGTATCACCGCAGAAGAACAGAGATGGATCGTACGCATCGTGCTTAAAGGTACATCTCTTTCTTCACAGACGTTCGTTAGTGACAGCGGGGCCTCAGATATGGTTATATCCGTCAAGGAGACGACTGTGTTTTCGGTGTTTCACCCGGACGCCGAGGACTTATTCAACACATGCTCGGACCTGAAGAAAGTGGCCTGGGAGCTGTCGGATCCGACACGCAGGCTCAACGCAGAGGTACAATTGATATCAGACCCGTCTGAGAGTAGGGCTCATGCAATAAAACAGGACAAGGCCATCCAGTTGTTCCGTGCGTTCGCCCCAATGCTTTGCAAGCGACCGAAACACAAAATCGAAGAATCTGTCAAGGACATGCAAGGTCGTACCTTCGTCGTGGAGGAAAAACTCGACGGGGAACGTATGCAACTACACAAGCGTGGTAATGAATATTTCTATTGCTCAAGGTGAAAGTGTAGGTGGCCCCTCCAGTCTATTTCTTACATTTGCTGTAGGAAAGGAAAAGATTACACGTATCTTTATGGGAAGCACGTCGGGGCAGGTAGTCTGACACCGCATATCGACGCAGCGTTTGATGATCGGGTTGAGGAGTACGCGCTTGTAATGGCAAATTATCGAGTACTCATTGCGATTACAGAATCATATTGGACGGCGAAATGTTGGTATGGGATCCAGTGTCAGAGCGTAATTTGCCGTTCGGGACCTTGAAGACTGCTGCACTTGGTGCGGGCTGGATACTCCTTTCCTTGGGAAGCACCTTACACCTCATTTCTAGACAAGTCTAAAATTGAACATCATCCTAGGCCATGTTGTAGGTGGTTCAATTTTGAACTTGATTGATTCCCACATCTTCCACTTTCTAGTCAAAGTATTCGATCTACTATATCTCAATGGCATGTCTCTTCACAAGAAGTCGCTCAGGTTCCGAAAACGAAATCTACGCGCTTGCATCCAAGCAGTTCCCGGGCGAATAGAATTCGTGGTTGAGTTTGAAGGTAAAACTGCCAAGGATGTAAGACAAAGGATGGACGAGGTCATGACGGCAAGGGGAGAAGGCCTCATTCTCAAGCACCCGGACTCAGAATATACTCTCAATGGGCGTACCAAGGATTGGATCAAGGTGAAACCAGAGTACATGGTATACCTTCTCCCCTTATTTTTTGTATGTTGCTCACTCCTCTTCGTGCAGGATGACTTGGGAGAAACTGTTGACGTACTGGTTGTTGGTTAGCCCTACGGCCTCCGTATAGTTGAAACCTGCTAAAGGAGTGCACAGCGGGGAATTATGGAACCAGAAAACGATCAGGCGGTGTATCTACTCTAATATGTGCCGTGCTCGACGATCGACATGCAGAAGACGGCGAGCCAAGGTTAGGGGTTTTGGTTGCTGGTCACCATTTATCTCAGGTACCAACCTACCTTCCAGATACAGTTCCTTTGTGCGTATCGGCACAGGTTTGAGCTTCGCGGACTACACATGGATACGCGAAAAACCTTGGAAGGAATGGGATCCTATAAATCCTCCGGAGTTCTTGCAGACCGCTAAGCGCAGTCACGATGATAAGGGCGATGTTTACATTGAACCTGCAGAGTATGTTTCTAACTCTGTCCGCTTTGTTGTCTGACATGCGGGTAGTTCCTTCATTCTGAAAGTAAAGGCGGCTGAGATAACTTCCTCTGGTGAGCAGGGATTGACTCGACACCTTTGTGTTGGTCTTGGAATTAACCCCCCTGCAGACCAGTTCCACCTTGGTCTGACTATGCGTTTCCCTCGAGCTTTGTCAATTCGAGACAACCTTGCGATCGAGGATTGCATGACTGCGTCTGGTTCGTTCTCACTCCTTGTGTACACCTGCCGTTGACTCAACCATGTTAGCTGTTCTGGAGACTATGCGCACAGAGCGCAAGAGGAAGATGGGGAAAGATGCAAGGTACACACTTGTCGCATTGCATTGCCCGATAGCTTATACTAGTCACAGTTTCGACGATCGAAAGAAGAAAAGAAAGACGACGTCAAAGAAGGTTGACCGTGAGACCTTTTGCAATGCTCACTTACAAACCCTTCTTGCAGCCGACGGTCTTGCCACAATATCAGGGTCCAAGTGCTGATTCAGTCGAAGTCGAATCGGAGTTGTTTGAAGACATGAAGTTTAGTGAGTAACTATCATACCCGCGGTCAACAACCCAGGCCTGAGATGTTTAATAGTGGTGTCCGCGGACCCAAAGTCGAAGACTGGTGAACAGGACCGGAAAGAATTGATGAAATTGTACGAGCCATTTGGGCACTGTTGGCGATTCACTCATTCGCAGCAGGATCTACGCAAATGGGGGAAGTTGTGTTCAAGTTGTGACGTCTCAACAGCCCGTACTGGTCGTTTACGGTGGCAATATGATGCGTATGTCGTTGGTCTTTCAGAGATGGCGTTGTGCTAATGAATGCACACTAGCGTATGACATCAAGTTGTTGGTCAATAAAGGTACAATCAATATCATTCGGCCTCAATGGGTCCTGGACTGCGTCGCAAGGGACGAACTTGTCCCCTTGAAGAAGAGGTACATGATCAATGAGGAGACCTCAATTCAGTTCTGGAAGCTCACAACCTTCACAGATATTTCTTCCACCCGTCGGACGACCGACGGATCTCTGCTGAATACAACGAACCTGATAGCGAAGACGATGCAGAAATTGGTGATGAGCTGCAGCAGCCACCTCGAGAGCAAGATGCTAGCCTGAAGATCTCTGCGGCTCCAGAGGTCATTGAAGTCAAGGTAGAGCCTGCAGAGGATGTAGATCCGGCTCTCGCGGACTGGTTGAGTGTAGATCCCCGGCAGGCAGTTACTGAGGATAGCGCGACAGAACCGGAAAGTGACGTCGATTCTTTGAATGATGACGTCGACAAATATACCGACGAATGGATAGAGCTGGAACCAAGCGGTAGTGAGACCCTTGATTCATTCCAAGTTTTGGTAAGCCCTCTCACGTCCACCTCCGAAGCGAGTGGTTCACATGTCTCCACCGAGTAGTCTCTATCCGAAGAGAAAGCTCACACACAAGTGAGCCTTATTGCCTGTTCTCTGATTTCGTTGTTCACCATGAGTAGCTTGAGGATGTCGTTATGGGCGAAGCTTCGGGACGTGAATATGACACTACCTCGATATTTAAGCATTTGTACGTATGGTATGGCCCCCGTTTTCGGCTACCTGGCTCACCAGATGCATCCCTTTTATAGGTGCTTCTACATCGATTCTCCAGAGAATGCACGTAAGAATGAGATGGTCGTAAATACGAAATATGAGAAGGAGATTTCCGAACGGTGCGTTTCATCGATTTTCCGCCAGAATGAACGGGAGCTCATCTATACACAAGGTTTCTGAAAGATTCCCGGAACATCGAAGAAAACGGAGGGAAGATTGTGGAGCTCAACAATCCTAAGCTAACTCACGTTGTTCTTGATAAACGGGACTTGTCTCGCAGGATAATTCTCATGCAACTCACCTCAAAGTAAGGTAATATCTTCTGCAGGTCGCCCAAGTTGACGTTGTCATAGACCTAAACGGCGTCGGCTTGTCATATCGGACTATATACAAGCATGTTTAGACGAAGAGACTTTACTTGACGAGGAAGGTATGTCGAACCTTCACACGTTCCCACATGCGAGGTCTCACAATTCTCATATCAGAATTCGCACCTTAACCAGTCTGCCATGGTTATGTTTTTGGATGTCAGGTACCTGGGAGTCCGAAATACGACTCCCCTGAAATAACCCGCGGAGGTGCTATCACGCAATCAGAATTGCAAAACTCGAGTTTCGCCATAGCACCACCGTATGCATGCACAATGACATGCTTTAAATGACAAATGTGCCTTCTATTCCTTTTGTTCAAGGAAAAACAATGTTGTAGAACAGAGTGTTAGTACCCACAAAAAAATAGGAACACAGGTATCACCAAGGATCAAATTCCCTGTGCCATTCTGGTCTCTAAAGTCAAACGGCAACGAGAATCAAATGATATGAGGGACGTGACTCTAAGACCGTAGATAGTAATCACCCATCACCATTCTTTTCCGTTAGTTGACTTGTTCGTCCACGACGTTCTTTTCGTCACTCTACTGTACTCCGTCTGGTGTTCTTTTGCCTTCCCACCGTTGAGTTAACGAGGTGTTCATGTTATCGAGCTTATTACTGTAATTATTATTTGAGCGTAGTTAGCTGAATGAATCTCACGCTGTCGGCATGGTTCAGGCTCCGCCTCGGCATTGAAGATGGCGCTAAATGCATCGTCCATGATCTTGGAATACACACTGTGCCTGCTAATATTCATTCATTCCAAGCTCTTTCGCCATTGAGGTGCCGTTTAGACTCCTGATCCCGTCTCTGCACGAGTAGCTGGATGGTGCACTGCCAGTGGTGGAATACCGACATGCAGATTTCGAGCCTTCCGCTGAACCATGGTTCGGAAGACTTGACCATCCTGTCTCAATCCGAAACCTTTTTTGCGGTGCCTTCACACATCACGGTTTGATCGTTTCCCATTTGCAGTGTACGTTGAATATGGTCATCCTGTTTTCAGATGTGCATCTAGTTATTCCTGACTTGTTCAAGTTTCAGCCGTAGAATCCAAAAGATGTGCGGGCGCACTGCGCGTGAATTACACAGTATAAAGATGTCCGCTCGCGAGAAGGGAATTTCCCCCACTCGTCTCTCCCTACCCCAGAGCCCCTAGAAGAGCCATTTCGTTCTTATGGATGGAGAAAACGGTATCCCTCTCGACACGGCGGCGATTGTGTCCACCGTGCTAGAAGGGATTGTGTATGGTAAGTCAAAGTGAAACATCGTTGGTGCACGAAGTTGATACGACATACAGGGCTTTCTATCATGATGTTCATTGGGACGATATGGGTCCTAACGCATAGACGAAGGAGTAGTGCCGCCAATGGAGGGGTGATCACGGTCGCATGTTTGATGCTCTTGTTTAGCACAGCGGTACGCAGGGATCTATGCATCACCAATCGTGTTTCAGGGAGCTAATGTATGAGCAGCATATGGTCATTGACATCATCCGGACTTACGAGGGTTTGGTCCGGTACCGGAACGCCTCTCAGCCTAATGGGCCCATAGGCTTTTTCTCTGACGTCTCCCAATGGAGTTTCGTATACAAGAATTTGATTTACACGCTACAGACACTGGTCGGCGATGGGGTGGTGGTGAGACATCGCATTCGTTCGCGATCGATCACCTCATCTTCGACGTCCTGTTCAGATTTATCGCTGCTACGTCGTCTGGCAATCGTGGTGGATTGTCATCTTTCCCATTATATTATGGGCTTCTGTTGCAGGTATGCATGTCCTCCATACATGCACTCGTGATGCTCACGCAATGACGAAATGGCAAGTGACTGGGGTTGGATGTGTATACTTTGACTCTCAGGCGACTGTCGATAAAGAGAACGTATTCGCGCCAACCACAGGGCAGTGGATAACGGCATTCCTAGCTGATGCGCTCTTCACCAACGTCCTCAGCACATGTGAGAGATATCAATGTTTCTTAAAGCGTTCTCACCGGTGGCCTCGTGGCGCCCATTTATAGCGCTGCTTGCGTTCCGGATATGGAAGGTAGGAAGACGCGTGACGAGACTGTCATCCCAGACGGCCACCGTGTCGTGGCCCATCGCACGGATCATACTCGATGCGGGAGTTTTCTACTCGGTCTCGCTCCTAGCAATGCTCTTATGCTTCGTGGCTAAGAATGGCCATCTGGCAAGCACGTTCGGAATAAAGATTCTAGTGGGTCTGCCGTATCTTTCCACATTTTTCTCGGGGCTCCGGATGGCGGTTCTGGATAAGTTTCTTGCGCGTAGTTGATGTACGATAGGCTATAGTGTGTAACAAACAGGCGTCAACACGAACAACAACTCCTCCTCGACGTCCATTACTTGGCTAGGATGTATGGACTACTGGCAACGTTCCTCTTCTTCAGCCTTTCGCAGGCTGCTACGGTTTTTCTCAATCCGCCAGACTCCCTTCCACCTCACCTCTCTCCGCAGCAGGCAAATCTTGTCTTCGCAGCTCACCTTGGCCTCGAGCAGTTTGAGGTCGTCAATCAACCAGGGCGGTTAAACCATTTGTTCAGGGAACGCGACTTCGTGGGGCAGGGCGATCAGAGTGCTTTACTGTTACTCGTCGACGAGGCATATGCTCGTGGTGGGTGACATGGGGGTCCTTGACCCAATTCCTACTCACCTCGGTACAGACGTTGTCCCAACGACGTTCAAGCCATCGTTCTCCTTCTCAGAATCTCATTCAGAGTCGTTATCATCACTTCTAAAGACATGCAGTCAACGCGCTTCACATGTATACACGCATGTCGCCAACGAGCCCTCCATCCCGACCCATGGCATCCCTCGTGTGCTCGACATCTTCTCCGCTCCAACACCGGCCAACGAAGCATTCTTGGCCGAAATGTCGACTCTCATGAACTACTTTGACTCGGTACCCGCGTCCGATCGTTTCGCGGCGTTCGAGTTGACGGGTGTCTCCAAGCTCGCAGCGTCGTATGGCAAGTCCAGCGAGCAATACAAACTCGCCACGGAAATTTTGCAGACTACCATCGAGGTCGCGCTGACTGACAAGTCAGTTCACTTTGCATTGGTGACGTATGCGCCGAGCACCCAGAGAAGGAGTCCTCTATTCGCCAATCAGTCCGCCGAAGTCACACCTTCTCTTCCGCCTGCGAAAGCGCTCTCGTCTTGTTTCAGCTCCTTCCTTGTCTGCACCGATGCGACGAACGATTGCTCTGGACACGGACAGTGCACAAACACAACACGCGCAGGACAGGAATGTTTCGTCTGTGCCTGCTCGACCACCATCAACGAAGCAGGCAAAGTTCAGAATTGGGCAGGTGAGATGTGCGAGCGGAAGGACGTCAGCGGGTGGGTTCCTTGCTCGGCTTTTTTGCGTCTTGCAGTCCGTTACAACGCGATCTTTTCAGCCCATTCGTCTTGATCACTGGTACGGTGATCACCCTGATTTTGCTGATGGGCGGCGCTGTGTCCTTGCTGTATGCACTCAATAGCCATGAGCTGCCAAGCATCCTGACGGGGGGTGTTTCCGGTGGAGTGCGGAAAGAATGAGGGACACCCCGGCATATTCTTTCATACGACCGTAATGTATTCTGTCGCTCAACCCTGCTAAAAATCTCTCAATTACGTATCAAGCAGGATGACGATCGCGTAAATACTCGAGGACGCGCAAGGCAGGCGTAGGTACCGTGAGTGCAACTCTTACCAGTGCTCCAGGTCACTCGATAGCTCTAAATGACCCTCTATACGTCCATGGAGCCGATCAACGCGTTACACTGTCCAAGGAAAATGTCCGAGTTCAAGGAATGTCATCGACGCATTACTCTGCGCGCATGGCACTGACAAACCTCGGAAGAGGCAAGGATTTCCAGTCATAAAATTGGCGTGGGCTGGACAAGGACTCGGGGGGATATACCCTCTTTCTAGGTCCAGAAAGGCGGGGCTAGGCGGGATCTCATGCAAACGAAGTGCACGGAGACGATCCATACTGTTGGCTCATGCTGTTACCACGGCGAATCGAAGGATTATATTGATGAGCATGTTGTATCGGATCGCGGTCTCGGTGTGGGATTTAAAAAAAAATAGGTCGTTGCTGGCTAAATTACTAGTCTATACCCCCATTTAACGGTCGGCACTACCTCGGTATCAGAACAGCGGCAACACAGGTGGAAATTAATCAACACCCACTCGTCTCGTGTCTTTCTCCCTCAAATTCTGAAGCTCGATGTTCACTGTTCCCCAATACATCTCGTACCGATCTCGCCGAGGAAGATGATTCAGGGGCTCCCTGTTCCATCTACTCAAATCAACTTGTCTCGATGCAGGATAGACGATGCAACATGTGGGCGACAATGATGGGCGAATTAATAAGGGAATTTCCGAGGCAAAGTTCGTGTAGAATGTCTGTGCGTGCGTCGCACCCGACTACGCAAAGGGATGGCGTGACCAACTTGGTCGTGTCGATGACGAGCGAGAGCGCCCTTAGTTTTGGGCAAGAGCGGGCCAGGTGGAAGAGTGATGGGAAGGTTGGCAGGGACGCAACGGGGTGGTCGACGAACGTTAAGAGCACAAGCTCTTCGATGCCTGGCCAAGCAGAGGCTAGCACTGTGATGTCATCGTCGTCGAATGCGAATGTGGAGTCCCTCCAGGGAAACAACCCGGAGGTTAGAGAAACTGAAAAGAGGTCTGATGTCGCGTATCGTTGCCACCGAAGTTGAGGATGGGAAGGGTGGATAGATAACGCAGAGATAAAGCCTGGTGAGGCAAGCATGCGAACAAGCCTCCGCGAGTGCTGTGAACAAATCCCGCAAACAAGATGAGCTGGAAAACACATCTTCTGCATCGAATAGATCAAGCCTGAATTCCTTCAATCCTAGGCGGAGACCCCCGAAACAAGCAGTTACCGTCGACAATAGTCCCGCGTATAAGTGAAGGCGTTGGAGGAAGGGGAAAGACAATTCTTGCACACTGAGGGATTGAGAGAATGACGACATGTGCCCTGAGGCGCACGTCGTCAATGACTCCAAGTTCATCGCTTGACTAAGATGTTCCATAGCTGAAACTGTGAGGTCATCACAGGAAACGTGTTTGAGGTCCTTCCAATGATGGATTGATGTTGAAAGAGCATTCATCAGATCATTAGTAAGAGTTTCGCTTGACGCGCAAATCGATATCTCGGTGATGTTTGAACAAAGTATTCCTAAAGCTGCCACCATTGCGAGACTAGCTGGGTCAGTAGCGAACTCAGCAGAAAACGAGGTTAACGCGGGTCTACATAGGAGGCGGAGAAAGGGTAGCATTGCCAGGTGATTGTCAGGATACCATGCGATGGTTTGCAGGTTAGGGAAGAAGGAATCAGGATCAGGTGGGTTGGAGAGACATGGGAATCGGTCGAAATAGGGTGAGTCGTCGATCATGCACATGTAGAGTGATCGGGTGCGTGCCGAATATTTGCGCAAGGTCACCCATTGCGGCGAAGTTAGACACCGAACAGGAGTCTACAGGCAGCACGGAATGTAAATCGGTGTAAACAAGAGGCAATGAATTTGGACGTACTTGTTGACTCTCCCCAGGTCCAGCGTGGGTCAAGAGATGCACGAAGGGGTGAATGCTGTACAAATCCCTCCATAACTCGTCTAGAGCTGGGTCATTGAGTGCACGACAAGTCCGCGCTACTGCTGGGAGAGATGACGGGTCCGATACTCCGCATATTTCGCGAGAGACCTCCGATATAAGTAGGGCATGATGCATCTTTGCGTCGAGCCTCGGAAATTACAAGGCCTAGAGTGAGATTCCGGAAATTGAAAGAAAGAAAGCAAAACAAAAAAGCAATGTCTTGTTTACCTAAATGTTGGTGGTGGATGCTCGTGTGATACCTTCGGAGATAGATTTCCACAAGGCGACGAGCAGCTTGCACTGCGTGAGTACTTTGCATATCGTACCGAGACTCGTTTTGTGGGGCATCTTGCAGGTTTTGTCCAGAGCTTAAAGCGACTGGGAAGAGCAGGCTCGATGAGCTTCTGAACCCGTTTTCGCACGCTACACCCAGTCTAGGCGCTGGCTGCCAAAAATTGTCTTCCAACTCGGCCTGATCAAGATCTGATATCGATACTGACCTTTTGGTGTATCTGGTTCCCATCTAACACTCAAGCGCGGCGCTGAGGCTACCATCAGGCTTAATCATGGTCGAAGCCGTACACCACCATCGCCCGACGCTCAAGCAGGTAAGCAAAGATCATATCATCGAGCACTAATCTCTCCAATCCAAGTCCTGCAGGAAAAAAAACCATTCAAATCAAAGCATGTCACGAAATCATCTCTTAAAGAACTTGCCAAAGGTGAATTCATCGTATCTGTACTGTCGGCACCTCACATCCATCGTCAGGATGCACCCAGCGTCCCTCCCCAAAATCACCTGCGATGAGCACCGCAGCGCAGGCTCGCCTGAACAGGCGTAACACACAAAAGCAAACGCAGGCCTCAAAGCGCGTTTCCCTCATCGCTTCTACTCGTATATTCAATGGCGTGGACGGTGCTCCTCGCATCGTCGCGGTCATTCCCTTGTGCGAAGACGTTCGTACAAATGATGCCGTCCGTGCGCTTGCAACATCTGTCAGGGAAGATGTAGATGGCATCGATGAGAATTCACCCATATGGAAGATGAAGTGGGTCCTCGAGCTGCGCTACTATCGTTCATCGTTTACCCATCCTCCTCTTCACTAGGGCACATCGCTTTAAGACATCACTCCAGTTCATCCCCGTCCGATACGGCCGACATTGGGAAGCACTCGACGCTGCTAAAGCTGCCGACTACGTCCTCTTCTTGCTCAGTCCGACTGTAGAGGTCCCCGAAGCAGCGATACCCTTCTTCGTACGCTGCAAACCCAGGGCCTCCCGACCGTCGTGTCTGCGATTTACTGACCCATCCACATCCTCACTCGACCAAAAATCGCGCACCGCTATTTTGATATCCTTGCTCTCCTTCATGCAGTATTTCGATCCTTCACAGGGACGGGTATACGATCTGTCTTCGCCTTCCGACTCGCTTTGCGCTTTGCGCTCTCTGTCAGAGGGACGGCCGGGTGAAGTGCGGTGGCGATCGGGAAGGCCATGGATCGTGGGCGAAAGCGTGGAGTAGGAGGATGGAACTTTAAGGGTGACGGGCATCGTCCGGGGAAGTCGTCTGAGTGCCAACAGACTCGTGCATCTACCCAACTTTGGAGATTATCAAGTGACCAAAGTGCGCGCTTCCATCCGTTCGATTCTTCATGCGTCGGCTGATGATTCACGCTTGGTAGATCATGTCCGCTCCCACGACGCGATCAAAACCCCACAAGGTAGCGGCGATGGAGATCGAACCTCAGGTTCTTTCGGAACGGGTACCCTCCGCGGCTGATTCTATGATCTCGACAAACATTCCGGATGATATGGCGAATGAGCAGACGTGGCCTACTGAAGAGGAGATGGCTGGGGCGGTAATGCGAGATGAGGGTATGGAAGACGTCGAAGTACCGGATGCGAAAAACGGCGCCACGCCGAAGCGAATTAAGCGCATACCAAAAGGCATGAGCGAATACCAAGCCGCCTGGATCGTCGATGAGACCGATGATGAAGATGGTGACGAGGAAGAAGGAATTGATCACGAGGACGATGCAATCGCGGAGGAGGAAATGGTACCCATAGATGACGCGATGGAGCTGGAGAGCGAGAAGAAGAGTGTAGTTGCGTTTCGGGATCTTGATGTCGAGGAAGAAGAGAGACAGTCAGACGTGTTTTCTCTTCGTGTTGATATTTACTCACCCATGCTTTGCGTTCAGACTCCAGGACTGGCGGAATCATGCTCAAGAAGAACGTGATGCCCGGGAGTTCCCTGATGAAATTGACACACCCCGTGATATCCCTGCGCGTACCCGATTTCAACGGTACCGTGGCCTACGGTCGCTTCGCACAAGCCCATGGGATCCGTACGAGAATTTGCCCCAGGAATACGCCAGAATATTTGAATTTGAAGAATTCAAGCGGACTGAGCGGGACGTATCTCGGGCAGCAGAGACCGAAGGTGTAGAGGTATGTCTTGTCCACTTGCCTTCACATCTCCACACCCAACATGCCATAGCCTGGAACGACAGTTACAGTGTACTTGGAAGGGGTTCCGCAAGAGGCTAGTCATTCGAGCCGTTCGCCGATCGTACTCTATGGTCTCTTGAAACACGAGCATAAGAAAACGGTCCTACATTTCACTGTGCAACGTAATACGGAGTACTCGGGATCCGTCAGATCAAAGGTACGCTCCTGCCTGTTACACAGTGTTCACCTCATTCTAACATCCATCGTTTTAGGACCCTTTGATTCTCTGCTATTGACCCCGTCGTCTGCGCGTCAATCCCATCTACAGTCAACACACTCGGGGAGGCGGTAAAGGTCCCAACAACCTGCACAAGTTTGAGCGTTTCCTATGGCACGGTACGACGGTCGTGGCAAGCATATATGCCCCTGTAGCATTCGGCAAACAGCCCTGTATGCTCCTGCGAGAGTCAGACAATGCACAAGGTCAGTGCTGCGCCATCCTTTCAAGTTGGACACCAGTCCGTTTTCTTACACTTCGCGCGTTCCCATACAGCGCCCCAGCTTGTCGCCATGGGTACCTTCCTCAGCCCCGACACGACACGTATCATCGCGAAACGCATCGTCCTCTCTGGCCACCCTTTCCGGGTACACCGAAAGACCGCCACGGTGCGGTACATGTTCTTCAACGCCGACGACGTGGCGTATTTCAAACCCGTGCAGTTGCACACGAAGCAAGGACGTGCGGGTCACATTCGGGAGTCGCTTGGGACGCACGGGTATCTCAAGGCGTATTTCGATGGGCCGATAACGCAGATGGATACGGTGTGTATTCCATTGTATAAGCGGGTGTATCCGCGCTGGAGTGAGTTGTGGCGGGCGCCGGTGGAGGGCAAGGAGGGCGGTTCGAGAACGGACGTGCCAAGTGGGGATGTGATGATGCAGGATTAGGGGTGAGCTGGGTTGAATGGGCAGCAAAAAGTGTAGATCTCTCAAAAAGCCGGGTATTCAGATCAAAAGCGCTTGCCAGGGCATGAGCCCCTTGACCGTCGTTCCGGAGTGACACGCAGACTAGCTTTGGGCTAAGCCCATTCGACTCCAAAAGTACCGTCAGTGTTCCTTTCAAAGCTGGCGTTCGAAACACGGTCATAAGGAATTTTTGACAACGCTGTACAATAAATATCTCCGATGGTTACATGTTATAATGAGCAACAGTCTGGTGTCTGTATAGGACCACATAAGCCTGAAGTATTAGTTACGCACCTTTTCACGTGTCGTCGACACCGAAACGAAAAGAGAGAGAGAAGGAAAGAAAACGTCTATAACACTCCGAACGGACACAGGTCTTCGTTCATTTCTGGTCCTCGAACGGATTCTCGACAAACCCAGCCTCTTCTCTGTCTGTCGAGTCTGTCGTGCTTTCCGAATGCGCGATAGCTACGCGCGGCGCACTGACACTGGCACCGGCGGCGACAGGTGGGGACTGTGGCCGTACGAGCGATATCGGCCGTTTCGGCAACAGACCGAGCTTACCTGTGAACGCGACGTGGGAGTGGAGGGTATAATTAGTGGAATCGGGAGAATCAGGGACAGAAAAGGGAACACTTGCTGAAATCGACACCTCCCGGCGTGCCGGATGTCGTACCCTTTACACCGGTGATCGTCGGGGAGAGCGATCGGGCGGGAGGACTGGTTGAAGTCAACCTCGAATTTGGTGGGGGCGAGGCGTATGATGGCAGGGAACCCGTGTCTGACGGAGACAGTGAGGTACCCGGGCTACCAGTGTGCGGTGGTGTCACGGGGCTCTGCGTGGTAGCTGATGCAGTAGCAGAGGGTGTAATCTTGTTGGTGATCTGAATCTCTTCATCATCGGCGTAGAGATCGTATCCCTGTGCGTTGGGGTCATAATACGAAGACTGCTGCGAGGGCGCGGATTGCACAGGCTCTGTGGCTGCGGAACGCAATACCCCTGAACGCGGGGGAGACGGTTGGTATGTGCTCGTCCGAGCTGGCTGTGATTGACTCGTCTGCCTTTGCGGGTTCGTGGGCTGTGTAGATTGGTAGGGCTGTGTATATACGCCTTGTCCCGAGTGCTGAGGTTGACCTGGTGTATTGGATGGGTAACCTGAGTACGATGACAAAGCCGGTTGTGGCGACTGTTCGGGAGGGGGGTTCTGGGACCCCATCCATCCCTGACCTTGGTCGAATTCTTGCATCTTTGCTCTCATTTTGACACGATGGGTGAAAAGGTCTTCTTCCCAGCTACGAATGAATTATCAGAAGTGAGACGTGGCATGAACGAGAGAGAAGGGGAACAGATGGGATCGAATCGCCAGGTGACGAACGGATCCATGACGCCGCGAGAGACGTACATTCAGCAATGCGATTGAACCCTTCCTGGAACTCTGCCATGGTGTCCCTTCCGCCCTGACCTTGCATCTGTGGTTGGCCTTGGGGTTGACCGGGCCAGCCGTTCCTCCCTCCCCGTCGGTGCTGATAAGCCGGATACACCGTTTGGCCCTCCGCATCCTGTGGTTCCCAGGCTTGAGTGGCGGCTTGTTGTTCTTCGAGGGCGAGCCTCCTTGCGAGCTGCTCGTCGAGTGCTTCTTGCGAGAGACGCTGGGCATCAGAGGACGGAGCGGATTGGATCTGGTCGAGTGGTTGCGCCGCGGGTACGGTGGGCGGGACAAATGACGGATCATTCATCCCAAGAAGCACATCGAGCGCACGATCATGATCATAGTTCGTCGATTCGAGCACGGAAAGGCTGCATTGAACACTTAGTAATCCAAGGCAGAAACATAAGGGTGGGATTTACAGACATAACGGCGTCGTCGAAATCAGGGAAGATTGCTTTCAGCGATGTGATGCGTGGGTCTGTCGGGGTCGTGTCTATTCCCTCCATTTGGGGCTGCCCATGTGTTGG